>OVAN01008773.1:0-17747 GCA_900406275.1 Anastatica hierochuntica | reverse complement strand
CCTCTTCCATCTCCGTATGAGCCGCCTCCCACAAAGATGCTTCTTTTTCTGTTATCGCCAAAAGTTGTTGTGAGTCTAAATCCTGATTAGAGTAGATCTTATAATTTCTGGCTTTCCAGATATACCAAAGGATCCACGGATAGCTAATAGTTTGGTCACTCATTGTGGCTCGCCAAAAAAGATAGTCAAAATTCGAGTAGATTGAGGGCGTCGGAAAAATATCCATAGCCGAAGGGATTTTGGAAAGCGTCCAAACCTGCAACGCCGGGAGACACTCAAAAAAAACATGATGTACAGTTTCCTTATCCGCCCCACACCGTCCACACTGCATATCACATTTGATACCACGCCGATGTAAATTTGCAAATAATATAAAATATATGAATTTAAACAATGCAAGTACTTAATTCAAATTAATGCACTTTAATAAATGACCGAAAAAATAAATGCACTTTGATATATATATATAGTTAAATTAAATTCTTTTACGACATCCGTAATTCATCATCTATCAAATTATTTGGACAAGACGCAATCCGAATTAGCGTGCACTATTTCATCTATATTGCCATGTAAGTTTGGATTTTGAGTTTTCTCTCACGTTCGATTCCATGTAGAATTTTCGTAATTTATAATTATGTTTCTCATCTCACCATTCACTTTTTATAAGTAAAATTTTGAGTCCTTCTTTTATAAAATAATTATTATTTTTTTGAGTCCTTTGAATCTTAAATATGTTTGTTTTATTATTTCACACACGTTTTTATTAGTTAAAAAATGAGAAAAAAATGCAAAGATGATATTTTTATGAATACATGTCATGTTGCTCCCACTATGTCTTTGTCGCTATACCTAATGGACGGACACAAGCAAAAATAAAGACCAACAAGCATTTCTACGATCACAAACCCATCGTGTACTTCTACTATATGATTTCAACCCTTACCACATGTCATGCTTTTTTATCTTCATCATCAAATAGGAAAATGCCAAATTTTAAACAATGCTTTGTTTGAAAAGATTGTCTCCAAAATTTTCACCTAATTTTGTTTATCTTTTAAATTTGTTTTATGAGATTAGATTTTTGAAAAACAAGCACTTGAACTTGAGGTTGGTAAGCTCTTAATTTCATAGAACGAGATCAAACAAGATAAGTTATTCGTTTTTGCGAACCAGCCCTCCTAGTGCAAGCCGAATCCATATATAATTTTCTCTTAATTTAAGAATTTTTTTATCATTGGATCAACACTTAGTTGATAACACTTAACTCTTTTGCGAGTAAAAATTTATAAAGTTATTCAAAAACCCTACCAAAAAATTTCAATTGATTTCAAATAATATATGCTCTTATAATGTCTTTGTTTACTCAATTGTTTTTATATATTGGCTCTGTTCGTTTGACAGTCGCTAGCGGTAGCGACCAGCGGCAGCGACTAGCGATAGCGACCGGCGATAATTTTTGTTGTTCGTTTGGTAGTCGCTGGCGACTAGCGATCAGTCGCTGAGATCAATCGCTGTGTTGTTCGTTTTGCTGTCGCTAGCGACTAATATATATATATATTAAATATATATATATATATATTAAATATATATATATATTAAAAATATATATTTATATATATATATATATTTATTTATTTATATATATTTATATTAAAAATATAATATATAATATTATGTTTAGTTTTAATTTTATTTTAATACTATGTTTAATTTAATTTATTTTCATTTTTCATTTATATTTTATTTTAATTTTAATTTTAAATTTAATTCTTTGTTTAATTTAAAATTTTAATTCTATGTTTAATTTTAGTTTTTTTATATTTTAATTTAATCTTAATTATATATATTTATTAATTTAAATTTAATTTTTATTTATTAAGTTTTAATTTATGCTTTAAATTTAAATTTTCAATTTTAAATTTTAACTAANTTTTTATTTATTCAGTTTTAATTTATGCTTTAAATTTAAATTTTCAATTTTTAATTTTAACTAAATTTTAATTTTAATTCTAATTATATTTTAATTTATATTTTACTTTTATATTTAATATTTACTTTATTTTAAATTTTCGTCGCTAGTTTGTTCGTTTCGTAGTCGCTGGAATGTAATGCCAATTTTAAATCGTGTCGCTAGAAAAATTAGCGACTGAAAATTCCAATTGCTAGTCGCTGCGACTAATCGCTGATTTAGCGACCGTGAAACGAACAACATTTTAGTCGCTATCGCTAGTCGCTGCCGCTAGCGACTGCGAAACGAACATCACAATAGTAATGATTTTTGAACTAGTTTCAATTTCCTTTATCAAAAACATGAGTCTTGCAAGATTCTTATAAATCGCATATAATCAGATAATCAACACCCCAACGTTTGAGATCCAATGACCAAAACATATTAGCATAAATTGTCAAAATACATAATATTTTACGGCTAAATTGAAACGGTGTTGTTGTTTTTTCCATTTACATCCGAAATTGAAACCAAAAAGAAAGCAGAAACCATATCTTAGATTAGATACTAGGGTGAGAGAGAAGAGCCCTGAGCAAAATCAGACAGCTTTGGTAAAATGTGGCGACAAGAGCTTCATGACCTCTGTGATTCCGACTTTATCTTTGCCATCGAATATTGTCTTGAGCTTATCATCACATTGTATCTCCTTCTTGTTTGCCGGATTCTACAATGTTGAAAGAATCAGTATTTCTAAACATATGTATGTTACTTAAAAGAACAATCAAAAACAGAGAAGCTTAAAACTGAGCTACAAAAGTTCAAATCTAAAGTGAGTTTCTTTTGAGAACTTTCACTCACTGATGATATAATATAAAAAACCAATTTGTACTACCATTCAAAACGAACTCAAGCTTCTGTGACAACAGAGAACTCCAAAATCATATAACATAAACCAAATAGAATTGTTCTACCATTCTAAACGAACTCTAGCTTCGGAAGAAAACGAGAATTTCATAGATTCTCAGAAACAATTCATTCTCAACTACAAAATAACATGCATTTCATTATACGAAAATGCTGAAAGGAGAATCTGTTTACATGCTTCTGAGACCATTATAGAGTAACAAATCTATAAGTGCATAAACAAGTAAAAGAGATCTAAGGAAAGTAAAAAGATAACTAAAAATCGCCGAATCTGTAGAAACTAACGGAGAATCTCGAGCAGAGTAAAAAAACCCTAACCTGGAGATTGTGAAGCTTCACATACTCCCACACCTTCTTCACGGCAGCAGGCCGAGTGAGTTCTTTTTCTCCGGTGAACCTAGCCAACGGCTGCGAGACAGGAACACTCTTAAGTATCTTTTTCGCTTCTCCGGCGCCGGTAGTCGCCGCCTTCGCCATTAGTATTCTGCATCCTCCGAAAACCCTAGAAATTGCCGCCATTTGTCCCTTCACAAATGGAAAGAGAGGAAAGCTAAAATCCCTAGACGAGCAAACAAAATCGGGCCTAATTGGGCTTCTGCACAAATTTGGAATTTGTAGGTTGTTTTATCGGAAAAGAAAGTTAACATAAGGGCCAATGTGCAATTTACGATGATAAATGATGAAACGACAGCGTTTTCTCGTTAGTGGTGATATTCATATTCCCCCGGTCGCTTTCTCTCCCTCTACTCCGCCGCGCAGAGTCTTCGTCTCCGTTGCGTCACCGTCACTTCGCTCGCATTGTTAAATTTTTTTGTGGGTATTTACTTCGCTCTTAACGAGATTATTATTTGACTGTAGTTTTTTCTTGGTGTTTTCTGCTCTGCCTCTGAAACTAGATTAGATTGTCTTTGTTGCTTCTAAAGATGGGAATTGAATTGATGAATTTTCATCATTTTTTGGTAGTAAGCTAATATGTATATTACACAAGCTTCACTCACCAGCTTTTAGCTGACATATGCTTACGATTATGGTGAATGACACGAGCTTCTCTCATATCTTATGATAAAGGCACTTTTGTCGACCTTTCTGGTTAGTTTATGTTATCTCACAATGGTTAAAAAGTCTTTCTGGTCAATTTCTTTAGTTTAATACCCACTAAAAACAGCAACTAGTGTACTCTCTCTAGTCTCTATGATGTAAAGAACATGATTAGATCATATTATCTCTTGCTCTTTCGTATGTATGATGATGTATTTAGGTATGAGAAAGCAGCAGGGGTTTTTTTTTTTTTTTTTTTTTTTTTGTTTAACTTGGGTTTATAGATGCTTCTTCTAGGTGATGACAATGACACTTGACAAAGTAGGGAGTGACTTGGATTTCTCTTGTGCTGTCTTTTTTTTTTTCTTCTTCTTGCATCATCATCAGCTTCCACTTGACCTAAAGTGAATCACGTTTTAATGTGTAAGCATATCTTGTGGGCCTTATCATCCAATGATTTGCTTATACTTTCCCTTCTTTTTTCTTTTGATTGGTTCCTCTATGTTGTTCCCCACGCACTAATAGCCTTCCCACTTCTACTTTTGGTGTAGCTAATGATGTGAAGTCTAACAACTATCATTTGAAGTTGCAATTATTGGTAATACTTGTATGAAAGTGAAAGTTCATTCCTTTATAGCTATGTTGACATAACTATGTCAAAATGTTTGTTTTTTTTTTCGTAACTTACTTAGTTGTTGTATTCATCGCATGCTTTTTTGAAATAGAAACAAAAAATTACCAGTAAAGAACTTGAGATAATGATTATGAGAGTCTGTCCTAGCTAGTCATACTTATCACCAAGTTGTTTTAATTCTTATCTGAAATATACATCTCATTGTTTTCACCAGTTGATGCACTTCCAAATGACTAGTAAGGTGTAGAGAGTAGACCCATTCTTCTTCTTCTTCTTCTTTTTTTTTTAAGGAACCCCACAAAGATACAACACTCATCTCCATGGTAGAGTGGAGGCGAAAGTTTGGTCACTTTTCTCTTCACTATTCTGCAAATGGGAATTCGTAATTTTGTATGGCTTCCCTTCTTATTTCCCTGTTTTATTCTTAGACTTAGGAGTATTAGCATCTAGCCTAAAATAAAAGAAAGCAGTGGGATATATCTCGGGTACTTGAGTAGAATTGACCAAAATTTGACGAGTTTTATCGTTTCTAATACTATATTTATTATTCCTTGGTTGCAGTAGGGTAAATTTCTTTGGAGCTTCTTGGGGTTACCTAGTTGTCACCTTCTGTTTCCCTTTTACCTCAACTTCACTCGATGCAGTGCCATGTAGGCCATGAGCCGATAACCGACCAGCATCACTCCCATGACAACCACATCTATCCATAAATTGTTCAATCCCATTGATTTGATGGCTGGAAAATCTCCAACTCTGCACCAAACTCCCTTTGAACACTCATAGTAGTCGTCATTGGTGTACTGAATACCCAAAAGCAGCTTGTAGGAGTAGTAGCTATAGCTTATATACTTGAGCCATACGATGAAGGGAGGGATTTGCTGCACGTAATACCCACCGGCTATGAGAAACACAAGTGTAGTAACAGATGCTAACGTTGTGGCTTGCTTGACGTTCATAAGCAGAGCACCAAACGCTAAGCCAAGACCTTGAGCAACAAGGACGGAATAGAGAACAACCAGTAGCGTGAGGATAAACGTTGCAGGATCAGCTTTAAGTCCTCCCATCCAGTAAACTATGAACACAAAAGCAGTTGGAAGGGCAAGTTCAAAGGGCAGATCGCCAACATTTCTAGCCGTGAAATAGGAGGAAAGACGATACATTCCAGAAGACCGCTCCTTGATTAGCATTCTTTTCTCTTGGGGAAATGTGAAAACGGCGTTGTATAGCGGGTAGAAGCCCCAAAAGACTGAGAAGAAGAAGAGCAAGGCAATCTGCATTCGGAATAAATGTAGAATGATGGTTAGAATACTGATGCGTGGATACAAGAAAAATGTGTGGTAGCTTGATTATGATGGAAGAAGAGTGGTGATGATAAAAGATGATCATTATCTATTTCTTCATCAAGAAGAAGATCCTTACTCTATCTTGGATGTGAGACTTTGGAGTTTGCCACCATAGAAGGCCACCAAGAATAGCCACGCTGATGACTTGAAAAATCCTAAGCTTGTTGAAAGATTCGAATCTCCTCTCTTTGACCCCTCTTTGGAGCAATACAGTGAACTGGTACCACCAACTTGTGCTCCATTGTTCTGACTTGAGATTTTTTGCTGTTCCGTTTAAAGGACAGATAAGGTCAGATTATTAGTGATGTACAGGAGCAGGAGAAGAATGAAACAAGCCTACTTCAAAAACCAAAAATTACCACCAGCTTTGGTGTACTCATAGCTCTGTGTATCCGCATTGCAGAGTTCAGCTTTCAGTTTAGTAGAAATGTTCTTCTGATAAGATGAAGTTAGTCTTTCTTTTACCGTCTTCTCTTCTTGTTCCGAGCTCTCTTTTTGAGAATCAGGTGGGATTCCTGCGGTTTTCCAAATTTAGATGAATCAAAAAGGGTTTATCATGTCATCATGTAAAATATTAAAAGATAGGGGTCGCTTACCGTTTGCAAGGTCAAGTAAAAGGTCAGCTGGATTAACTGTCATGGAAGTGGAGAATCCAACAGAACTAAAATATTCCATAGCAGTAGATGCAGGGCCACAGTAGATGGGACTTCCTTCTGACAGCAAAACTACCTTGTCAAACATATAGTATATGCGGCTTGATGGCTGATGAATGGTGGTCACAACTGTTCGTCCGCCAGAAGCCAGCCGCTTAATTGTGGTCAGGATGCGTTGAGCAGTGGTCGAATCAAGACCTGAAGTGGGTTCATCAAGAAGGAGCAAGCTTGGATTGATCAGCATTTCTTGACCAATGCTAACCCTTTTTTTCTCCCCTCCTGAAATTCCTCTGAATATTGGTCCCCCTATCATGCTGTCTTTACACCGAGTCAATCCAAGTTCAGCAATAACTCGGTTCACATGCTCAGCCTTCTGGTCTCGGGTCAAGCTGCTTGGTAGCCGTAGAAGTGCTGTAAAGAAGAGGGTCTCCCAAACCGTGAGATGAGGGTACATGACATCATCCTGAGCAACAAACCCTGTTCTGCGCTTGATGCAGCCGGAGAAAGGCTGGCCATTGTACATGACTTTACCTGAGAAAGTTCCGGAGAGGCGGCCCCCGAGAGCTGAGAGAAGAGTGGTTTTGCCACTGCCTGATGGACCTAACATGGCAAGAATCTCCCCTGGACAAACCATTCCCGTTATCCCATTCAGAATTGTCTTCTCTTTGCTGCTCAATGATCCCAAACACCGACCTGTCTTCTCTATCTTAACCTTGTACACAACCTCCTCAAACTGTTCAATCACAAAAAAAACAATGGAAAACGTCTTTAGAACTTAGAATGATGACCCATCTAGTAGGAGGAAGAGAAAGGAATATTTCTGATGCCTTTTTTTTTTGCAGGTAAAATTCAGCAGGAAATCAAAACAAAAAGTGAAGAAGACTGTTCATTTCTCTTTCTTTTTTCAGGAGATAGATAGAGAGGTAGAAGCAACACACACCTTGAGAGTTACGGGGTACATGGAAAGCTGGAGACCAGGTTGTACAGATTTGCTCTGCGTTTCCGACATGTCTGTCAAACCTTGTACCTTGACTCCACCATTTTCGGACATAAAGGCTACGGCTCCTGAACCAGTTTCTGTACTCGCCCTCGTTCTCGTAGTTGTAACTGTTGCAGCTCCTATGGAAAGCTCTTAATGGTATGAGAGTAGACAAGAAAGGTTAAAAGCAAATGCCTTTGTAACTTTCTTCTTGATCTCCCTCAAAGGAAAGCCATGTGAGGACATGAATATATAGAGTAGCATGGAAAACACCTTTAAACACTTAGAATTACTCCTGTGGGTTGCAAGGACAGAATGATAAAGAGAGAGAGAGACCGGAAAAAGGCTTTTTATGGTGGGTTCCTGTTACCTATTAGTTAATTAGTCCATCTTCCTTTTAAATTTAGGCTTTATATTTTTCTTTGTTTCCTTTTCCTAAACTGCTTTGCTTTATGGTTTTTACTATATATAGGGATGAAGTCTTGGTTGTTAAGACTCGTCCAAGAAATAGAGAACTTTGGAGGTTTTTTCTCGTGTTAGGCCGGCCGAGGGAGAGAACTTACTTCTCTTGGGAGACTTTTACTTAGTTTCTGTTTTCTGTTATCATAACAATTGGTCCAACCTGTTATGTATTAGTTAATTAGTCATTCTTCCGTTTTAAAATTAGGACTTATATTTCTTTATGTCCTCTTCTTCGTAAATTGCTTCGCTTTACGTTTTTACTATATATAGGGATGAAATTTTTGTTGTAAGAATCATATTCTATCTCTAACAGTTCCCACCCCTCTCTCACACACATCTCCCTTTGCTTAATTTATTCTAAAGCTAGCTCCTTTAGACAATATTTATACATATCTCTTCCTTTATTCCATTGAGTTATCAGAATCTCAGCTCTAATTACAATTTTCTTATAATGGATTTTAATAAAGAACCCTCTGGGAGTCTTGACTCATGTGGATTCATATATTGGGGCTCTCAGTTCTTAACTTCATCAGCTGTTGTTAGCTTCTCTGAAGCTCTTAACCATTTGATGTGATTGCAGATTATCAGAGTGACTTGATCTTTAGCTGGTTCTGAAAAAGGAGCTGAAAGCATTAGTACTAGATGCTTCAATTATTCAAGTTGGTAACTACTTTAACTTGTTTTCTTTTCACACGGATGGTTTATATTTACATAAAACAAAAAAGTGGAAATGAAAAAAGGAAAAGACTTTTGCGGCTTTTGCATTAATACATGACCAATTATTATGCTCTCCACCATTTCAGAACTCAAAACTGCTTCTATGTCCCAACTAATCCAAGTGGGAAGATCCTCCAAATCTTCAAAAGAGTAAAATATCTTATAAGTATATGGTAATATTGTTTTATTATCCATTTGCACATTACAAGGACAAATTTATGATTTCTTTTAGTGTCTCATGTCTATCGATTCATCATGTCTTGTAGGAGTTCATATCACACATAAAAAGTTGTAGCATGCACAAAACCAACCATTCACAAAAGGTAGTCTGAGAATCTTTTACAGCTATTCCTGTGTTATCACCAAAGATTTATATATATATGCGATGATGACTTGGGATCTGAAAACATCTGTCGTATCCTTCCACGACTGGATTGTGTTGTCTGGTTAAAATATACGGATGGAGACATATAGAATGATCTGGATGAGCCTCTAGTGAATTCTCCATCATCCATATGAAAGGTGAAGTATCTTCGAAGGTTGTTTTAAAAAAAAAATAGGATACATTTGTTGACAGAAGTTGACACTAGAGGCTCTTTTCCAAACGTCACATTACTAAATCAATTCTCTGTTTTTCCAAATCAATTTTTCAATTTTTTTACAGAAAATTCTAATGTTTTAGGTGCTTTTGGCTCCTCCCTTGCAGAGCTAGTCTTTGGCAACAGTGTTATGATCAGAGAAGGAAAGTGTCCAAGTTCCTCACTATATCCCTTTACCAGTAAGGAAACTACTAAAGGTGAAAGCTTTATCTTCAACGGCTAGTATATAGCGATGATCGAAGAAGATAAATAAGAAAGGAGACAACTTTGTGAGAAAAGAGAAGACTTTGTATAAAAATGGAAGCTTTGGCCAAAACCCTTTGTAAATCTTAAAGAGAAAGACAAATTCTTATTTATGATATAATGAACCCATTACAAAGATGAAAACCTAAGTTTCTCAAACGATAAACCTTCGTTGCCTATCTTTGAGACAAACTCTCTTCATAATCAGATTCAGATGAATCTGCCTTATATCAAAAGCTATCCAAAACAAGCCAAAAGATCCACACCACCAACATCAAGTTTACGTTATAAAGAGATAGAAGGGAGAGGGTAGTTTCGACTTCTTTCTCTTTAGTGATTGAGATTAAGGCTCTAGGTGTGAATACGAGACCCAACACTCTTATCTTTCTCCATACCAGCTCCCACAGTTGGCCCATTCGGCTCTTTTTTCTTCCTTTCAGCTTCAGCATTCTGTTTCTCCTTTGTTTTAATGCTCTGTTTATTCCTGAAGTACACATGGTGAAACGTATCAATACCATCCCCTTTGAGACGGAGGTAAACATGGTGAAACATATCAATACCATCCCCTTGAGACGCAGCTTGTCCTCAAGCTGAAAGGAAGGATATTGTCTGCTCAAAGAAAGTCCCAATACCCACGAGTTTTCATGGTCCGACAAATCCTTCCACTTCACTAAGACTTTCAACTGCCCATCTTTAGTATATCTGGTGCCAAGCAATTCTTCTGGTTCGATTATCAGCTCATCCTTATCGGAGAATGAAGAAGGAAATGGTGTTACCACAATATCAGTCCCGATAGCTGGTTTAAGTTGAGAAACGTGAAATACCGGGTGAATGCGGGAGGAAGGAGGCAGCTGAAATCTGTATGCTACTTTTCCAATGCGTTCTACGATTTCAAAGGGTCCATAGAACTTGACAGCAAGTTTTGGATACACTCGGCGAGCTACTGATTGCTGGCGGTAAGGACGAAGTTTCAACCACACTTTCGAACCCACTGTCAACTCTACTTCACGTCGATGTTTATCTGTTGTGTTTTTCATTCTTTGTTGCGCTCTCGCTAAGATGAGTTTCAGATCCTGTATCATCAAATCTCTCTCCCTTAGCATTTGTTCAACATCATAGTTCTTTGTCGATCCCTGCTCAAAAGGCATTAACAAAGGTGGGTCTCTCCCCTAAACAACGTTTAATGGTGTTTTCTTTAAAGAAAAGTAGTAGCTGGTGTTGTAGGAGTATTCAACCCATGCTAAGTAGCGATGCCACGTTTTAGAATGGTTTGATGCAAAGCACCGAAGGTATGTCTCCAAACCCCGATTCACTACTTCGGTTTGACCGTCCGTTTGCGGATGATAAGCCATGCTATATTTCTGCTTTGTTAGAGAAAGCTTACAACATTCCGTCCAAAACGAGCTGAGGAAAATGTTGTCGCGGTCAGAAAGGATGGACTTGGGATAGCCATGAAGTTTCACAATCTCATTGACAAAGCGGATAGCCACATGACGAGCCGTGAACGGATGTCTCAAACCCGCAAAGTGTCTATACTTACTCAAACGGTCCACGATAACAAATATCAAATTAAAGCCTTAAGAAGTTGGCAATCCCTCAATGAAATCCATACTAGTGTCTTACCAAATCTCCTCCGGAATTGGAAGCGGTTGTAGCAAACCAGCCGGAACCATGATTTAATATTTTTGTTGTTGGCAAACCGCACATCGAGACACATAATCATGAACTGCCTTTTTCATATCCGTCCAATGAAACAACTGTTGGACTCGTTTTAGTGTCTTTAAAACTCCCGCGTGACCACCTGTCAATGAATCGTGGTATTCATGAAGTATAAGGGGAATGAACTGTGATGTTGGAGATATCATCAAGCGTCCTTTATACCATACCTGACCATCGATCATCTGAAAAACTTATGCTTCTGCATTTTGCCTTATGTAATGTTCTATTTTAGAAGTTGCAGGTCACAATCACTATCAACCTGAGCCAAAATTTCTTGAAGTTGCAGGCTGGAGGGCACAACTAAGGCCAAGAGAGAAGCTGTCGTTAGTTGTGGATGTAGTTGAGTCATCCTAGAGAGGCCATTGACTGCTTTATTCGTAGCCCCTGGTTTATAAAGAATGTCAAACTCAAAACCCATCAATTTAGTGAGCCACTTGTGATAATCCATGGACACATCTCTTTGTTCTAGTAGAAAATTTCAAGCTTTTTTGATCGGTAAGAACCTGAAAAAACGACCAATTAAGTAGTGCTTCCACTTGAGAATAGCAAATACAATCGCCATCAATTCTCTTTCGTAAATAGGCTTGAGCTGCTCTCTTGGTGTTAGACCGTGGTTGTAATAAGCAACCGGCTGCTTATCTTGCATGAGAACAGCTCCTAAGCCACTCCCTGAGGCATCAACTTCAATAACAAATGACTCCTTGAAGTTTGGAAGCCGCAAGACCGGTGCTAAGATCATTGCTTTTTTTTAAAATATCAAAAGCTTGTTGAGCTACATCGGACCAGAGAAAACAATCTTACGGAGTAGTTTAGTCAACGGTTTAGCGAGACTCCCATATCCTCGGATAAATCGACGATAGTACCCCGTAAGACCAAGAAAACCGCGTAACTCTTTTAAGAACTTTGGTGTTGGCCATTTCATCATTGCCTCTATTTTAGAAGTATCCGTATATATTCCACTTGATGAGATCACATGGCCAAGATAATCAATTTGCCTTTGTCTGAAGCTACACTTCTTAAGATTCGCAAAAAGCTGCTGGTTGGCCAGAATATCCAAGACCATTTCCAAGTGTTGAGTGTGTTCTTCCAGTGAGTGGCTATATATCAATATGTCGTCAAAGAAAACAAGGAAACATTTCTGCAAATATAGTTGAAAGATGTCATTCATAAGGGCTTGGAATGTAGCCGGTGCGTTTGTTAAACCAAATGGCATAACAACGAATTCGTAATGTCCTTCATGCGTTCTAAAGACTGTCTTCTCAATATCAGCTTCTTTCATTTGGATTTGGTGGTATCCCGAACGTAAATCCAAGTTTGAAAAGAATGCCGCTCCATGAAGCTCATCAAGCAGTTGATCGATCATCGGAATCAGGTATTTGTCCGAAACTGTAGCTCTGTTAAGGGCTCTATAATCAACATAAAATCGCCATGATTTATCCTTCTTCTTGACGAGAAGGATCGAACTTGAGAAAGGACTTTTGCTAGGCCGAATAATATCCACTGATTTCATATTTGCCATCATTTGTTCCACTATCTCCATCGTTATCTAAGGGTATCTGTATGGGCGAATAAAGACCATTGTTACTCCTTGTTTCAGGTTGATGTAGTGCTTTATCTCTCTGTGAGGAGGTAGAGAAGTCGGCTTATCAAAAACTGCATCAAACCTGTCCAATAACTCCTGAATTGGTATTGACATCAGAGGTTGAGAGAGAGATGAAAATGAAACTGAATTTGAATTCAACTTAACAATAGACCTCCACGTAGTCCAAACATTCTCAGCTGCCATAGTTTTAAATGACCACTTGGCTAAGTGTAGATCATTTTCACCTTTGAGAGTAACCTGTTTTCCCTTGTAGTAGAATGTCAACTCGTGTGAAGACCAATCCATTAGACATTTTCCCAGAGTTTTGAGTCATTGAACTCCCAGAATAATATCCGCTCCACCCAATTTTAGCTCAATAAAATTTTTAGTGAAACCTACATCTTGAACAAAGAATGTAACCTGTTTGCAAAGTCCCATACCACACACAATCATACCGGTCCTCAACCTAATTTGTAAGTCTCCTTTATGAAGCCCATTTAATCTTGTTGTTGCTACAACTCTAGGGGAGAGGAAATTGTGTGTTGCTCCGTTGTCTAACATGACAATGATTGGTGCTCTGCCCACTTGTCCCCTTACTTTTGTTGTTTGTAAGGTATCAACGTCTAAGAAGGCTTGAAGAGAAATCTCCATGAGTTGTGATTCAGGCTCTTATAATTCAGCTTGTAATATCTCATAGGAGTCCATAAGAACCTCTAATTCATAGCCATTCATAACTGTCAACACTTGTTGAGATTTCTTTGGGCAATTGTGTTGAGGCGACCACTTTTCATCACATTTAAAACAAAGGCCCCTTCTCTTTTTTTCTTCCAAGTAATTCAGCATCAGACAGGCGCTGTTGAGGTCTAAGATACTCTGCGAACCTGTTTGTTGAATACCAAAAAAAACGTTTTTCGGGTTCTTCTTCAACAGTTTCAGTAAATCGCTTCAGCATTCGAGAAACAAATTAGTCATAGCTCGTGAAAGGGTTCGTGTCTTCTTCTCCATTGAACCAATTCATAGCGGGACCATCTAGATATGTTGCCACAAGTCTGAGTCGATTCTCTGATGAGAACTGACCAGCCCGAAAGAAAAATTCGGCTCTGGAAACCCAACCATAAGGATGAGCACCATCGAAAACCGGCATCTCGAGTTTGCGGAGACGTTGTTCTCGAGTTTCAAACAGATTTTGGAGTCCTCCATTCGATCCAACACCTGTAGTTTGACCCAGAGGATATCCTGGTGGTGGAAAGGGTGATGGTTCTGCCGATGTTTCACCCAAATCCAAACCCTTACCTTTCTCTTGGGAAATCGAGTTTTGAAGATACTGCAACACATATGTTATCTTCGCCATGTGTGTTTAGAGACATTGGTCCATGGCGAATAAACGATGGTCCAAAATTATCGTGGCTTGAGTGAGCCTGCTGTTAAGATCTGAGAAGGTCTTCTCCAACAGTTCATTGTTACATCGAACCCCATCTATTTCTCTTGAGGTTTCTGCCATTAGACAATGAAAATCCATGGCCGAGCTCTGGGAATCCATCGTCGAGCCCATCGCAGTGAGCAGAATGTCACTAACGCACCGGTTTGTTATGATCAGAGCAAGAAAATGTCCAAGATCCTAACTTTATCCCTTTACCAGTAAGGAAATACTAAAGGTGAAAGCTTTATCTTCAACAACTAGTATATAGCGATAATCGAAGAAGATAAATAAGAAAGGAGACAACTTTGTGAGAAAAGAGAAGACTTTGCATAAAAATGGAAGCTTTGGCCAAAATCCTTTGTAAATCTTAAAGAGAAAGACAAGTTCTTATTTATGATATAATGAACCGATTACAAAGCTGAAAACCTGAGTTTCTCAAACGTTAAACCTTCTCTGCCTTTCTTTGAGACACACTCTCTTCATAATCGTATTCTTCCCTATAGCAAAAGCTATCCAAAACAAGCCAAAAGATCCACACTACCAAAATTAAGTTTACGTTATTATAAAGAGATAGAAGGGTGATGTATTCGTATTTTATGGATTTTTACTAATGTTTTATTTGAGAAAAATCGTGTTTTGATACTTATTTGGTTCTTTTTGGAGTCTTTTAGTGTTCTTTAATGTTATTACAGGTTTTAAGTTGCTTCGGAGAGAAACAGAACAATTTGGGCAAAAAACGAATATTTGGAATGCAGAATCATGTTGAAGTGTCAGAAGTTTGGCCTTGATTGACAAACTTCCCACCGTTGGATCGAGCTGAAATTGTGACATAAGATAGACATAAGAGTTAGCTTTAATTTGAAGGTTATTTGACGGTGCGACCAAAAGGTATGGCCATTTTACTGAACACCTATCATGCTGGCAACGAGGAGACAAATGCGCAGAAATGAGCATCCTGGCAGAAGGATAGAGATCGATCGATCTTTAGGCAAGGATCGATCGATCCCTGTCTCGACACGACCAAAACCACTTATTTTGAACCAGAATCAAAGATTGAAAACCCATATTACATATAAAAACACACAGACTCGTTTTTAGGTTTTATAATGCTGTTTTTCTGAGTTTTTGAGAGCAAGAGAGAGCTTTATAACCTAGAGAGAAGAATCATCTTCCGTACTTCGAATCCGTGAAGAATTCTGAACCTTACTCTTTGTTTATTGATTAATACAATGATGTCTCTCTCTGATTTGATTTGTGTTGATTCTCTGATCATGATTGAGTAGTTTATTCATTAGGTTTAGGTTTCTCGCATAGGGATTCATGAATTTTTGACATATAATTGTATGATTAGGGATATTATCAATTGGATCTTTATCTAGGATTGTTCGTAATGCATGAAATTGAATTGTTCACTTAGTTTCTGATGTTATGTTGTTTAACGCCTGGATAGTGTTTTTTTAAATGCCTAAAAGAATCCTAAATGAGCAATTCTTCTTAAGCCAATGGAAGTTGATGTTTATGTGAATTGTGAACCTATCAAACTTGTTTAGAATGCATGATTAGAATCTGAGAGTCAACGGAAGTTAGTCTCAAGGTTTTTAATACATAGGGAACTGATACTACGAAAGTAGATCAGTTCTATATTAGTGTTTGAGTTCAAGACGGTTTAAAACATGTTCCCTTTTCAATAATTCGAGTCTTCAATGAAATGTTTCCCTGAGAATACCCAATGTCTAACTCTTCTTTGATTGATTTACAACCCCGCTGTTGCTTGCTTGCCTACTTTGCTTTCTTAGTTTTGATTATTTGCAACTCTTACAAGACATCTTTTGTTTTAGCCCGCTATTTTTGATATGAAATTCTACGTGCTACCTCTAGTCTCTGTGGATTCGATCCCGAACCACTACAACATACTTCTGTGCGCTTGCAGTGTTATCTCGGGCGAAAACCTGAGCTATCAAAGGGAGAGGGTAGTTTCGACTTCTTCCCCTTTAGTGATTGAGATTAAGGCTGTAGGTATGAATACGAGGCCTAACACTCTTATCTTTCTCCATACCAGCTGCCACACTTGGCCCATTCAGCTCTTCTTTCTTCCTTTCAGCTTCATCGTTCTATTTCTCCTTTGTTTTAGTGCTCTATTTCTTCCTGAAGTAAACATGGTGAAACGTATCACACAGCTACACAGTTGATCCAAGAAACCGATGAGTGCTAGCAAATCTTTTTACAATTAACTAGTTAGGGTTTATGCTATCGACGTTATAAACTAATGTGCAAACTGATTTGTCAAACAGAAAAATTGTGTTATTGTATGGTGACAAAAAATGTATTAAACAATAGTGCTATTCGTCTGGCAAACGCAGCTTCCTGCGGCTGCGTCTGCGGTTGCGGCTGCGTCTGCGGTTGCGGCTGCGTCTGCGTCAATCTCGTTTGATTGTTGTTAGTTTGGTAGACGCAGACGCTGGTTTTTAGACGCAAACGCTCGTTTTAGACGCATACGCTGGTTTTATCAGCGTTCGCCGCGTGACGCAGTGTCTAGATGCAGACGCAGCCGCAGGAAGCTGCGTCAATCAAACGAACAAACTTTATGTAAAATATAGACGCAGCCGCAGCCGCAGGAAGCTGCATCTGCCAAACGAACAACACTAATATATAATTTTGTGGTAGATAACATATTTATTGCATCTCCCATTTAACATAATAAAGAAAACGTAGTGATACAAAATATGAGCTATAGCCAAACGTAGGGGTGGGCAAAATACCCGAACCCAAAGAATAGAACCGAACCTGACACGAAAAAATGAAACCGAACCCGAATCGAAACCGTTAAAATACTCGAATGGATCCTAATTTTCAATATCCGAAGAACCGAACCCGAACCCGAACCCGACCTGACCAAAATATTTCGGGTACCCGAAAATTTCCGAACTATAATAATAAACTTAAATATATTAATTATTTTTAGATCTAATATCAATACTATTCAAAACATTTGGAGAAAAAAATACAAATTGTTGGGGTCAAAAACGGTAACATCGAAATCGACGCCCGAAACTTCCGGAGGCCTACAAATACAAACTTCGAAGCGAAACGAAACCACCGAAAGCATTGAAGAACCGCTCCACTTAGGAGGAGTGTCTAAACGCCAATTGACGCCTAACCTACGGATGAGTCTTGGAACCGATTGACGACCGAACAAGAAGCCGATCTAGACGTCAATTGAAACCGAGACCGGGGGTCCTCCTTGGCGCCAACTGGCGCCAGGACCAAGCTCGGTCCTTGGCGCCAACTGGCACCAGGACCTAGCTCGGTCCTNCTTGGCGCCAATTGGCGCCAGGACCAAGCTCAGTCCTTGGCGCCAACTGGCGCCAGGACCAAGCTCAATCCATGGTGCCAACTGGCGTCAGGATCAAGCTCTGTCCTGGGCACCAGTTGGCGCTGAGACACGGATAACGTTCAGCCGTAGTCCGTCGACTGAACCACGTC
>OVAN01008772.1:7565-17748 GCA_900406275.1 Anastatica hierochuntica | reverse complement strand
TGAATGAAAACTAAGCTAAAACACACTAAAATATGCATGAAATTGCATGTATATCACCTGGTCCCGGAGAACATGCGTGGCATCTTTACCCTGCTGGTTGAAAGGACCGCTAGACAGGAAGAGCAAGACCGGAGGTCGAGACAGCGATTAGAGGAGCTGGTGCAGGCCCAGGCTACCCAGCTCGCAAGGATAAATTCTTTAACCCCGACCTCACCACGCGAACTCTGGGCTTTGGAGGCCCGACCTGAGAATGGTGCAACCCACACTGACCAGAGGTCGGGCGGAGATCGGGATCTGGGACAACAAGACTCGGCTCTGGGAGGGGTGTCAGCTCATGCGGAGACCAAGCTGCAAGTACTAAAGTAGACCCTCGCCTAGGAAACAGCCGAGCTCTGAACAATGCATTCCCAGATCCACAAGGCAACCAGCTCGGCGCCGGAGGTTCATCGAGTCATTGAGGAAACTCAACGAACGCCTTTCACAAGCCGAATCATAGGTGCGACTATTCCGAGCATCAAGCTCAAGATCACACCCTATGAGGGTAAAACAGACCCCCGAGCTCACATGACTGCATTTTGCATCGCGATGAGACGAACAAAATTCAGTGAAACCGACAAGGACGCCGGATACTGCCAACTCTTCGTCGAAAACCTTTTCGGAGCGGCTTTAAACTGTTTCTCCCGCTTAAAGGCGAACTCCATTGATAGCTTCAACGAACTATCAACAGCTTTTATCAAGCACTATTCCATGTTCATCGAGAAAGGAGCTTCGAATGCCGACCTCTGGATGATGACTCAGAAGAAAGACGAGTCTTTACGATCATTTTTATCCAGGTTCAAAGCAGTCATTACAAACGTGGTCATCAACGATGAAGCGGGCATTGCAGCCTTACGGAATGCTCTATGGTACAATTCACGCCTTCGGGAGGACCTCATGCTTAACCGACCTACTTCCTTGGAGGACGCTCTCCACCGAGCTTCAAGGTTCGTAGAAACTGAAGACGAAAAGAAGGCGTACGCGGAAAAGCACGCTTCGACAACGAAGACAACGTCCAAGGAGAAACCAAGGGAGGAAAAAGACAACAAACGATCCTCCAGCGGGCACCGACCTAAGGGAAGCAATTCCAAGCATAGGTCGTTTCAGATATCAAACCCACGAAGTTCAGATCAGAGCTCGGGAGCCAACTCCAATTACAAGTCCAAGTCCAACACCTGGACACGAAGCGACGGGGCCAGGAAATCGGAGAAGTTCTGCAAATGCCACAATACCTCAGACCACACAACGGAAGAGTGCTACGGATTCAAGCAGTATTTGTTTAACAAGTACAAGGCGGAAGAGCTGGCTAAGAAAAACGATGACCACGAGGGGACGTGACCTCATAATGACATGGAACCACCAAAACGAGATCGGGAGGCGAGGCAAATGGAGAAGACAGAACCTCTTACAGCTCAGAAGCGAATCAATATGATAATGGGGCCAAGTCCTTTCTTCAACGACATAGTCCGGTCAATAAAGAGTTACAACAGGCAGGCGAAATCGACGACCGATGATGTGCAGGCGAAAATAAGAGAAGATACCGTCATAGAATTCTTGGAGTGGACAACTAGGAGCGTCGCGAGTCCTCATAACGACATCTTGGTACTTGAACTCATGATTGAGGACTGCGAGATAGCTAGAGCTTTAATCGATTCAGGCAGCTCGGTGAACGTCCTCTACGAGGAGACACTCGACAAAATGGAGATCCCAGAGGAGCGCATAAAGAGATCAAAGCAACCACTAACTGCCTTCAATGGTGCTACCACAATGTCGATGGGGACAATCAAGCTCGATACTTTCATAGGCGGCGTCAAGATGGAGACCAAGTTTACGGTGGTAGAGGCCCCAAATATATACAATGTGATATTGGGAACTCCTTGGATTCACTCAATGCGAGCAATCCCATCTACCTACCACCAGTGTATATAGTTCCCTACCGAGCACGGGTTAGTAACCGTCCACGGGAGTCAGCGGACAACAAGATTGTGTTATGTTAAAGAAAAAAAACTACGCAGAACCCAAGAGCAATACACATTCCAAATCCGAGCTCCGGAGTCGAGTCAGGAGGCAACAGATCAAGCCGAACCGTATAATCCCGAGCTCGGTAAAGTCAGGCAGGTATGTATTGACCCCGGCAACCCCGACCACTGCATGGGAATCGGGGCGAACCTTGAGAAAGAAATTTTCAAGGAGTTGGTGGCATTCCTTAAGGAGAACAAACACACTTTCGCCTGGAAAATAGATGACATGCCAGGGATAGGTTTGGACATCACATTCCATGAGCTCAATGTCGATCCGACCTACAAGCCAGTTCGCCAAAAGCGGAGGACGCTCGGGATAGAAAGAGCAGAAGCGGTCAACGCGGAGGTAAAACGATTGCTCAAAGTCGGTTCAATCATTGAAGTTAAATACCCAAACTGGTTAGCCAACCCGGTGATTGTCAAGAAAAAGAATGGAAAATGGCGGGTATGCGTAGATTTCACCGACCTCAACAAGGCATGCCCAAAGGACAGCTTCCCTCTTCCACACATAGATCGGTTAGTGGAGGCCACAACCGGAAACCAACTGCTATCCTTCCTTGATGCCTTCTCCGGGTATAACCAGATACTTATGCATCCTGACGATAGAGAAAAGACGGCTTTTGTGACCGACCGGGGACTCTACTGCTACAAGGTAATGCCATTCGAACTAAAAAATGTCGGAGCGACATATTTGAGATTGGTAAACAAGATATTTTCCGACTAGCTTGGAAGAACAATGGAGATGTACATTGACGACATGATGGTCAAGTCATTGCGCGAAGATGACCACGTCGGCCATTTACGAGAATGTTTCTTGGTCCTCAACAAATATGGCATGAAGTTGAACCCGACAAAATGCACATTCGCCGTCACTTCCAGAGAGTTCTTGGGGTACTTGGTGACCCAGCGTGGGATCGAAGCCAACCCCAAGCAGCTTTCCGCTATCATGAACATGAAGTCGCTAACCACAATGCGGGAAGTACAATGGCTCACAGGACGGATAGCGGCCCTAAGCAGGTTCATTTCTCGATCTACCGACTAGTGTCTCCCATTCTACCAGAAGCTTCGCTCCAACAAGAAGTTTGAGTGGGACGAGTCATGCAAAGAAGCATTCGCCCAATTGAAGATATACTTGACCGCACCTCCGATACTATCCAAACCGGAAACCGGTGAAGTGTTATATCTCTACATAGCGGTGTCCAGCGCGGCAGTTAGCGGAGTCTTAGTTTGGGAAGAAAGCAACGAGCAAAAGCCCATTTTCTATATCAGCAAGTCTCTGGCAGATGTCGAGACTAGGTATATGGTTACCGAGAAACTGGCGCTCGTTGTGGTCACATCAACACCGAAGCTTCGCCCGTACTTCCAGTCTCATTCCGTTGTCTTCTTATCCAACCATCCACTCCGCACCATACTCCACAGTCCGACACTGTCAGGACGTCTAGCCAGGTGGGCGATCAAACTTAGTGAATACGACATCGAGTATAGGCCCCGAACAGCGCTAAAATCGAAAGTTTTGGCGGATTTCATCATCGAGATATCCCTAGGACCGAGCTCTGAAACAGAGGTTCCAGGCACCTGGACTATACATGTGGACGGTTCTTCCTCCACAATGGGGTCTGGTATTGGGGTGCAACTTGTATCCCCGACCGGGGAGACTCTAGAGCAATCTTTCCGGTTAGCTTCCTGGCCTCCAACAACGAGGCGGAATATGAAGCGCTGCTTTCCGGGCTCCGACTCGCAAAAGCAGTCAAAGCAAAGAGGATCTGCGTCTTCTGCGACTCCCAACTCGTCACGAATAAGTTCAAAGGGGAGTACGAAGCTCGGGACGACCGCATGACAGCATACCTAAAGCTGGTGCAAGGAGAGGCCGCAGCATTTGACGAATTTTCTCTAACTAAGGTGCCACGCAAGGACAATTCTGCTGCCGACGCCCTAGTCGCGCTAGCCTCCGCTTCTGCCGACAATCCCAGCCTTACAATTCCGGTGGAGACTTTTTCCCGGTCAAGCATTAGCGAGATTCTGGCTGCTCCAAGCTCGGATACCCACGACGACCAACCGGACCAGCAGCAAGCTATGGCACTTCACGAGGACGACCTCGGCGAGGACCCCGGCGCCGTCGCCCTTGAAGGAATTGGAGAGCGAGAAGATTGGAGAAACAAGATAAGGAGTTACATTGCTGACGACGACGTCCCATATAACAAATGGCAAGCTCGGAAACTAAAGCAGCGGAGCGCGCGATACACTCTATTTGAAGACAAGGTTTTCAGAAGGAGTGAAACGGGCATATACATGTATTGCGTGCACGGAGAAGAGGTCAAGCAAATAATCAAAGAGGTCCACTCAGGAGTTAACGGGAACTATGCCGGCGGTAGGTCACTAGCACAAAAGATCCGCAAGCAAGGCTACTACTGACCCACTATGGAACGGGATTGTCAGGTGTATGCAAAGAAATGTGAACGATGCCAGAGACATGCCCCCATCATTCATCAACCAACCGAGCTGATGAAGTCAGTTATGACACCCTATCCTTTTATGCGCTGGGTAATGGATATCGTTAGCCCGCTGCATAAGTCGGACAAAAAGCAATACCTGCTCGTTCTCACTGATTACTTCTCTAAGTGGGTTGAGGCGGAAGCCTACGCCAAGATTAAGGATAAGCAGGTAATCGAATTCTTGTGGAAGAACATCTTGTGCCGACATGGGATCCCACATGCAATCTTTACAGATAATGGCTCACAGTTCATCTCAAGAGATTTTGAGCATTTCTGCTCGGTCTACAAAATCACAATCCAATATTCAACACCCCACAATGTCCAAGGTAACGGACAAGCCGAAGCAACAAACAGGTGTATTATTGAGGGTCTCAAGAAGCGGTTGACCACCAAGAAGGAAAGCTGGGCCTTCGAGCTGGATGGAGTACTATGGTCACACCGAACCACGCCGCGACGTGGCACGCAACAGTCACCCTACTCCCTCGTGTATGGCATTGAAGCAGTTATACCTGCCGAGGTACGAGTGCCAACACTCCGCCGTCAGATCATTCCCGAAGATGCACCCACCAACGACGAGCTGTTAAGAATCAACTTACACACAATCGAAGAGCAGCGGGAGCTCGCCTTTGTCCGCCTTCAAGCATGTTAGTCCATGCGCATTCCAAGAAGGAGACTTGGTCCTCCGACGTGTGGTGGAGAACACATCCGAGTATCAGGCCGACAAGCTCGGAGCAAGTTGGGAAGGTCCATACAGCATCGCCAAAGCACTGCACCCAGGCATTTATGAACTTCTCTGCATGGACGGCACGCCGGAACCTCGTCCATGGAGCTCGGTGAACCTGAAGAAGTACTATTGCTAAACTTTCTGTCTGCGTGAGCACGGGCTACGCCAAAAAAAAACAAAAACAAAAAAAAACAAAAAAAACACTGGTCCCCTGGACCTCGATGTAATCGAACTACGGAAAGACTTGATCCCTCTGGGGTACGTAGGCAACCCATTGTGGGTGCAACTGTTATAATAAAAAACATTCCTTTTGAATAGTTCATGTTAAAGTCCCCTATCTTATGAAGCTCGGTTGTGTCGGCACCCTGGCCAGGTCCCCCGACCTCCGAGTTAGCAGGGCACTTCTCATAAGTGCCTACGTGAAACGACACTATGGATGTGGAAAGACAGTCTTTGAACGGTTCTCCACAATCCGGTATGACTTAAGCATACCCTCATAGGAAAGCCGGACCACGTTCGCAGAACACTCAAAAGCCAAATTCTCCTTTTATTTAAGGAAGAAGCCTTGGGTGTGGCACGGGATAAGCCAGCACCGCGCTGCGCCCAAACGCCAAGTCCTAAAACAAGGTAAGCTGGGGACATTCCTCACACCTATGTTCGCTACTAAAGATAAGAGTGAACTCAGTAAGAGGGCCCTCGCATTCCACAAGCCATTAAACTTGTAATTAAAGACAACATTCTTCTTTTGTTTACATTCTCCTTTTATATCACAAGAAAAATAAAAAGGCAAAGGTAAAAACGACAAAACAGAGACTTGAGCGCTCGAGCATCAACAAGATGCTTTAGGGTGCCTTAACTTGAGCATCAACAAGATGCTTTCGTGTGCTATGATCTAAGCATCAACAAGATGCTTTCGTGTGCTGGAGCTGATGAGCTTCAGACTGAAGTGGGAATGGCTTTGGGTAAGGCTCTTGGTACTTGGGCAAGATGCTTATCCTCCGAAGATTCGTTGCATAGCTAGAATCAAGTGTCCATGCTATCAATGAACGCTATTGTCAGGAATTGTGCTGGTTGTACCAAACCAGGACAATCTTGAGAAGCTGTTCCGGGCTGTGATCAGCTGACTAATCAGCAAGAGAGAACTAGATGGATTGAGGTTAAATAAAAGATAAGTGAAGGAAGTCATAAAATCTTAATTTTAAAAGTTTTGGATAAAAGCATTCCCAGGCACCGAGGGTTAGGTTCAAAAAAGAAAAGCAGAAACACCAATAAAAAGCAAATGAAGGTTTAAAAAAACTACAAAAAGAAATATCAAGGCCACAGGCGGCCTATCCTTGGGTCTCCTCCTAGTCTTTGGCGAGCTCGGAGGCGACTCTAGGGGAGATGGCAACAACATTGGAACCAAACTTGTCAATCTGGAGGGCAGATGGAGCGGGCAGGACGTCGTCAGTGGCAGAAGTCTCCACTGAAGGTGCCAAGGCTGGAGCCATGGCTAGCTCGGAGGGATCAGCAGCTACGGAGGAGACTTCAACCTCAGCAAGAGCAGGAGTGGGAGCAACGAGGGCGGCCAAAGAAGACCCTTCAGAGCTATCTAACACCGGGGAGACCCGGAAGTCTTCAGCAAGGTTAAGCTCAATGACATCCATCTCATTGAGCTCGTCAGCAAAGCCCTCAAGAGCCGCCGTCATGTTCTCCTTCTTAACATCGAGGTCGGGCTCAGTCCCTTTGGCCTTGCTCTCTTTGATCTTGTCAATAAAATCAGCTCGGGCCTTGGCTTGAGACTACAAGAGGGCATTCTCCTGCACAAGCTTCTCTTCCTCCAGAGCTCGCTCAACCCTCATGAAGCAAGCCTTGTACTTAGCGGTGGCTTCCTTCCTAGCTTTCTTGGAAGCCTTCCGAGCTGTCCTCAATTTGAGCTTTGAGGCGGGAGACTATCTCTTCATGGGCCTTGGTAGCACTGTCATGGCGCCACGACAGGTCAAAAATTTCTTCTTTGCTGCCTCCATCTTGGCGTCCATTCGTTCCTCCTCCCTTTGAGCCTCGTTGTCAGCTTCCTGGAGCTCGTTGAAGATCTCATCAACGTTAATCTTGGCTTCAGCCAAGCAGGCTTCCATCTCCTCAACCTTATTCTGGGCTTGCTCCTCGGACGCCTTGAGCTTCCCAAGGGCTTGGGACCAGGATGCCTCAAGGGCTTCATTCTTAACCTCGACCTCGGCGACCTTCCGGGCCATATCCTTCAGCTCGAATTCCCTTTCGGTTGCCAGCTTGACAACTTTGCTGCGCATACCCTTCTCAATATCGAGCGCGGTGCGGTCTAGGTACCACTGTGATTTCATACGGGCCAACTCCGCCTCGTATTCCAGCCAGAGGCGGTTGAAGAAGCCCATCCCCTAGACGCAAGAAAACGTGAGTTAGGACGGAGTAATCCAACATGAAGAAGTAGGAGCCAGGGAGGTTAGCTCTGTATAGCAAACGCAAAACTCCTGGTAGGAGTCTGATTGCAGCTGGAACTTCTTTGGAGGGGTCGGGCTGTCAGGGAGTTGGACCCTTTCACAGAACCTAACAGCAACGACTCTTCCTTGGCCAAGGGAAGAGGACTCAGGGAGGTCAAACCTCAGGGCTAGGCCAGCATCCAGAGGCTGGGAAGAGAGAGTCGCAGGCTTCGAGCTCGCGGGAAGCCCTTTTTCTTTCAGCTTCCTAGGTTCTGACCTCGGCGGGTCAGAGGACCTCTCTCTTTTGACCTCCAGCGGTCATATGGGCCTTTCTCGCCCGACCTGCTCAGGCTGGAAGACCTCCCTTCCTCCGTGCGCTCCCTCTTTGAGGAGCTTGTAGAGGGGGAGGATGATCGCTTCTTAGAAGGGGCATCACGAGCTCGCAGATCCTTCTTGCCTGAGTTCCCAGAGGGCCTTGCGGAACTCTCTTTCTCCTTCCTCTTCCTTGTAGCATCGCTGACCATAGTAAGGGAGGCTTCATGACCTGAGGACTGAACGGCAGCATGAGCTTTTGGGGGGGAGGAGGGAGCATCAAGCCGGAAGCAGCAGCTGGACCTGCATTCCCAGGAGTCTTCTTGGGGGTAGGAGCCTGTTCCCTGCTCACGGGAGGATCAGGGACCAGAGTATCGAGGCGGCCTTCTCTTAGGAGCTGCTCCTTCTCAGCCCAGAGCCGATCTTCCTCCTCTTTCTTGGCTTTCTCCTCCGCTGCGCCTGCCTCGGCAGCAGCTTTTTCGTCAGCTGCTCTTCTGTCAGCAGCAGCTTTCTCCTCTTCAGTCCTTCTAGCAGTAGCTCTCTCTTTCTCGGCCTTCTTACGGCGAGCCTCAGCAGCTCGTTGTTCCAAGTCTGGAAGGACCACGGTAGGGCGCACCATCTCAGAGCGGGGAAGTTGAATCCGGAGAGGAGAAGGTGGTGGGGGCTTGTCTGCCTTTGCTGCAACAACCCTAGCAACGGCTCTGGCGATGCGGTCAGGAGTGAAGAAAGTCCAGGCTCTGTTGGGGGCTTGCTTCAGAGAGGCTACTACCTCTTTAAGGTCTATCGAGAGAGAAGGCTTCATTCGCTCTGGAGCAACTGCAAGAAAAGGAAAAGAAACCAGTTAGAGAGGGTGAAGACAGGTAAACATAGACAGGAGGCAACCTAAAACAGGTCGGCTACCAGAGTCTAGATTCTACATTCGGCTTGTGGAACCGATAAATCGCTCTGGTAATGAGTTGACATCAGCTAGGACGTAGAAGTACGCCTGCTCCCAGAGGTCGTTTTTGCTCTCAGGGAACGTGACTAGCTGCGGACGACCAGAGATGTAATAATGCCCCGATTTAGCAGAGGCCTTGAAATTGGTAAGGAGCTCTAGCAATTGAACTCCTAGCTCCACGTCCCTCTCAGCAGCAATCACCATCAGGCCAAGAATCGTCTTGACAGTCCCTCTTGTTAACTGGGAGAAGGAAACGGTCCGACGCCGACAGTACATAACAAAGAGTTCCAGCAGAGGGGAGAAGAGTTGGCTCTTGAGGAAGTAGGACTCATAGAGACAGAAGAAGCCTTCAGGGGGAGTCCAGGGCCTCTACAAAGGAGTTGGGAGTTGAATAAACACCGAGTCAGGGATCCCACACTTCTCTCTCAAAGAGCTGATTAACTTGGGCGTGCTGGTGGTCGGCGCAACATTGAAGAACGAGGCAGCAGGAGAGATGGCTAACGGCACCACCAGAATCGCGTGAGCAAGGCCTATCGCCTTAGTCTCACCTCCCCCCTCTACATCAATAAGGGTGAAAGGGGAGAATTCCTCCTTCTCCTCAGAGTTTGGGCGATAGATGGGGAGATCGACCGGAGGAGAAGGGGGAAGGGGTCTTTCAACGGAAGACCCTTGAGTGTCTTTGACCACGAGAGACGAAGACACGGGGCCCTGATCAGCGGTTGAGGCAGCCGCGGAGGAGGAAGGGCGTTTCGAGGGCTTCTTACGAACTAAAGTAGCGACGGGATCCATGGAAGCTTCGAAGGAGCAGAGGAGACGCAAAAGAACAGAGATTGCAGGAGACGAATTGCAGCAGAAAGCACAGAAATCGCGAAAATAAAGCAAAAAATAAGGAGAATGGAGAAAACGGAGCAAACCTTTCTTTTTCTTCAAAGGGGAAGTCGAATTGTAATGAGGAGAGAAGGCAAAAGGTCCCACCTTTCAATGACACGTCTCTTGAGCGTGGTGACGTGGGCGGCGGATTAGAAGCATCTGGGAGCCACGGAGCAAATCAAATCTTTCCAAAATCTCGCTACAAAAGATCTCCAAATCAAGGCAAATCCGGTTCGTTTAAGGAAATTTGGATCGGTTTACTCTGAATCGGATCCAGTCATAATCCGCTTGCCTTAAGGGGAGCTAATCACGAGATCCTAATCACGGGATCTCCGACCAGCTTCCATAAACCAAGCTCC
>OVAN01008771.1:0-14104 GCA_900406275.1 Anastatica hierochuntica | reverse complement strand
TTATCTATTTCTAAATAAGCTACACCTTATCTAGAAAATAATACTTTTAATATTAGAATTATCCAACAAACACATCATGCATTCCCTCTCCCTTTTGATTTTCCCCTCTGTCTCCTGACTATTCTCCCACAAGTTTGCTGCTGCCATCGGGTTTGCCTTTGTGCCGGTGCTATGATTCATTACGCCTTCATTGCTTCCGTTAATGCCTTTCTTCAACGCAGCTATCTTCAAACAGTCTGATTTGAGCTTCAGCTTTGAGATTTCGCTCTCAAGTCTTTTAATGTTCTCGATGTAGTATTTGTTTTCATTCTCTACTTTGGTTTTGATTCGTTCTTCTTCTGCTTTTCTGAACTCTTCCAGTGTCCCCCTCTCTTTCTTCAATGCAGCTGGTTGTGCAGCGAGTTTACTCGTCGCTGCCTTCTTGTTTCCAAGTAGCATGCAACCGAGTTTCATTAGTTATCTTGATCACAACTTCTGCACTAAAAAAACTAAAACTTTTCTCATACCGACCCATCATTAATCAGAAACATCATTTTTAATCAACAATAACGGTTAATTCTTGATGCAAAGAACACTAGGAGCAATAAGAGTACAGAAGAAACTCCCGGTGTAAATATATTTTCCCTTCAACTTCTTTTGTTTTCTTGGAAATAATGAAGAATCGAACTGAAAGCAAAATGTGAAAAATATTGCAGCCATAAGAATGATATGATTACCTGAAAAAGAATTGTCGAGGAAAGGATACGATCAACAATTATGATACAATAAAATACAACTCTGAAGACCTAAAACGTGCAAAGGCTTTTTCGCTACAGAAGGAGCTAACCTCAATTTGGTTCTAGCGATTTTTTGCCTTGGCCAATTCTTGTTGTAGCTCTGCGACCTTGTCTCTTTGATTCCTGAGCTCTTCCTACAACAAAACCTTTTACCCTTCCTAGGACTGAGTATTCTTCAACGATCTTTGCAGCCTCTCCTTTGCTTTTGTACGCCTCTCAGCGGACTCAACATCTCTTACATTAGCAGTCTCTCTCTGTTTCTTTAACAGAGATTATTCCACCTCGAGCCTGCGAACTGTGTTGTTAGTTTTTTCGAGCTGTTTGGTCGCGTTATTCAATGCTAACTCCATTTCAGGCCTCCTTTTCATAGTGTTTTCTTCCAATAAATTCTGCTTTTTTCTGAACTTTTCTGCCTCTTCTTTCTCTTTCCTTAGTGCCTTAAGCTCTGGTTGGTCTTTAAGAAGTCTACTAGTAGCCTGCTTTACTTTTCGATTAGCCCATTCAGTCCAGACCTGCAATTCATTCTACAGCTCTTTCTTTCTGGCAACTAGCTTTAGAATCAATTCATCTCTTTTATTTCATACAAAATATATTCCAGAGATGCATCATACGAGATCGCGACATAGTAATCTGGTGCTGGCTTTGTAGTCACAGTCACATAAGCCTTTTCTTCAGCCTCAGAACCATAATTCTTTTCTGAAGTTACTGATACTGGAGTATTAGTAGCAGGTAAGGTAGTGACATACTCCTTCACATCTAACGCAGGTGAATCTGGCATAGTAGTGTTACTAGTTGAGATAGTACCGCTACTCTCAGCTAAAGGAGATTTCACAATCTCTGTAATCTTTGATGAACAATTTCTTGCCTGTATAGACATTAAATCAAAATGTGATTTGCATCTTCTTTCCATATGAAAACCATCAACTGAAGCAAACTTTGTCGTCTTATATCCAATCTTTTCCACACAAGATTTGTGACGGAGCATGGCCATTTCCTTTTTGGTGCGGCCTTTTCGACAAAATACCAATTTTTCACCAGAAACATAAGTCATGGATGTAGATTTAGTGCCTTCACTGAAAGCAGTGGTAACAGAAAATACCTCTTTTCCCGATGTTGCTCCATTAGCATGAGGGTTTTTGGAGTTGCTTAAATTTGGGAAGTTCCCAAGTTTGACTTGCTCACTCTGATTGCTTTGAGTCATTGGACTTTGGAGGATTGCATTCAACACCTGGAGATTCCGCTGATTTATTAGAACCCAAAGAGCCCTGAAACCTATTTCCTTCTAATTCAAGTGCTTGCAAAACATTCAAGTCACACATCAATAGCCGCCCCATTGCTTCGACTGTTGAAACCGATGGTCTAACCTCCCGAACGAGACTTATCTTTTCTACCAACGTAAAGGAAACATGCTTTTGTAAATCTTCAATATTAGTCTCTCGAACCATAGAATTTTTTCCCACTCTTCAAAAAAGTCAAGGTATCTTTGACAATTTCTGACAAAAGTTCATCTCTCTCAGAGTAGAGCCCACTGCCTGAAACAACTTTAAGAACAACATCTTCATCATACTCACAACCCACAATCTGATTCACTACAGTGCGGAAGAGGGTTAGCCAATTTGATGTTAATAGTTCTTCGAAAGGACAGGCAAACGGATCATCCCATCCAAAGGAATCAGAGTCTTCCGCCTTCGTCTCCCTAATGGAGTCATTATCACACAAAGGGTTTTGAGATTTCAGTGAAGGTAGCTCATATCGAGGGAATTTAGTCTAGGAAGCAGCATTATGTTGAGAAGGATCAGTTAACTTGTTATGATCACTACTCAAAACCTGTAGAAAATCCTTGTATTCTCACGATCAAAACAAGAACAGAGAAGAAAACTCCAAAGATGTAGATATATATTTGTAATCAAACGAGAACAATATCCGATTACAAGAAAACCATTCACAGATTCTTCCAGAGAAATCTGCTCATAAAGACCTGCTGTCTATTAGTGTATCAACATGCCAAACAAATGAGCATCAAAGCTCTTATTTATATATATTAAACGACAAATACTTGCTCCCATGTGCAGCTTCTACATTCTCCTTCTTCATGTGGCCACGTCACTTGTGTGTCCCACCACTCATATCATCTTCGATCATCTCCTCTGTTATGGCTCTGTTCTGTGACAAAGAAGATTTTGCATCATCATCAGCCATATTCTTCCTTCTACGCACGTATACCCGCCATGGCATATCATTACCCTCCCATTGAAACCAAGCTTGTCCTCAAGCGAAAAGTCCGGAAACTGCTTCACAAAATCAACCATCAACAACCACGTGTTCTCGTGAGGAGGGAGACCTTTCCATTTAACCAACACCTCAAGAAAGCCCTCTGTATTGTAGCGTGTCTTTAGCAGCTGTTCTGGTTCAATAATGAGCTCGTCCGTCGGTGATAAAGCAGTAGGAAGCGGACCAGCAACATGATCGGAGCCCAAAACTGGTTTGAGTTGTGACAAATGAAAAACAGGGTGTATCCTTGAGTCCGAAGGTAGTTGCAACCTGTAAGCGACTTTACCAATTCTCTCAAGGACTTTGTAAGGTCCATAATAGCGTGCTGACAGTTTTTGGCAGAGACGACATATAACTGTCTTTTGATGGTAAGGCCGGAGTTTAAGAAAAACCATGTCACCGATTTGAAACTCTAAATCACGGCGATGTTTGTCAGCGTTGTTCTTCATGACCTGTTGAGCATGAAGCAGATGGTTCTTAATGCTCGAGAGTAACTCATCACGTTCCTTCAACATAGATTCAAGCTCAAAGTTGGTAGTGGGACCAGCTTCAAAACGTATCAAGGATGGAGGATCACGACCATACAAAATCTTGAATGGTGTAGCTTGAAGAGCTGTGTGAAAGGAGGTATTATACCACAACTCTGCCCATGAAAGGAATTGATACCAGCGGCGCGGATGTTGAGACGCAAAACATCGTAAGTAAGTTTCTAAACACTGATTGAGTACTTCCGTTTGGCCATCGGTTTGTGGATGGTAAGCGGAACTATAGTTCAATTCTGTCTCCGATAATCGAAATAAATCCTTCCAAAAAGAGCTTAAGAAAACCGCATCTCGATCGGAGACAATAGAATTTGGAAAACCATGAAGCTTGACAATCTCCTTGATGAATGTTGAAGCCACCGATAAAGCTTTATATGGATGTTTTAAGACAATAAAGTGAGCGTATTTGCTTAAAAGATCCACAACGACCAAGATCACATTATAACCATTTGACATTGGAAGGCCTTCAACGAAGTCCATACTTAAATTGCTCCAAACCGTTTTAGGAATGTCCAACGGTTGAAGAAGACCAGCAGGTGCGATAGTAGAGTATTTGTGTGTTTGACACACTTTGCACTCAGAAACAAACAGTTGGATGGTTTGCCGCATATCCTTCCAATAAAACCATTGCTGAATGCGCTTAAGAGTCCGTAAGACACCCGAATGACCCCTTTGGAGACTATCGTGAAACTCTTTAAGCAACAAAGGAATAAATCTGGATGTATGAGAGATAACCAAACTGTTTTTGTACCATAACTTTCCTTCACGCAGGCTGTAACCAGACTTGACCAATTCACCTTCTTGTAGTTTTCGAATCAGAGATTGTATTTCAGTATCTAATTCATTCTCAACATAAATATCCTGCAACTGTATTGCCGAGGGAACCGATAAGGCTAGCAAAGATGAATTAGATGAAACCAGAGAATCATGAGGAACACGAGAAAGTCCGTCAGCAACTTTGTTATCGCAGCCTGGCTTATACTTGATATCAAAATCGAAACCCATTAAGCGAACAAGCCAGCGTTGATAGTCCATAGATATATCCTTCTGATCCAAGAGAAATTTCAGACTCTTTTGGTCTGTATTTACCACGAATCTGCGTGCAACAAGATAGTGTTTCCATTTGGTTAAAGCCATAACAATCGCCATAAGTTCCCTTTCGTAAATCGGTTTGATTTGTTCCCGCGGTTTCAAACTGTAGCTGAAATAAGCAATAGGTCGGCTATGTTGCAACAAGACAACACCTAAACCTGAGCCCGAGGTGTCAGTTTCCACCACAAATTGCTCAGAGAAATTGGTAAAGTGAGAACAGGGGTAGAAACCATAGCAGTTTTCAAATCCTCGAACGCTGCTTGAGCCTTTGCGGACCAAAGAAACTGGTCCTTGCGAAGCAGATCAGTAAGGGGACGAGCCAACAGACCATAACCCTTGACGAAGTGGCGATAATAGCCAGTAAGACCCAAGAAACCCCGCAGTTCTTTAATGGATCTTGGAGTTGGCCAATTGGACATTGCCGCAGTTTTGGAAGGATCCGTAGAAACCCCGTTGGCCGAGATAATATGGCCTAAATAATCAATCTTCTCTTGGCCAAAAGAGCACTTCTTTTGATTCACATATAGTTGTTGTTCAGTCAATACTTGAAGTACTAAGGCCAAATGTTTCTGATGTTCCTCCCAAGTGGAACTATAGACCAAAATGTCATCGAAAAACACCAAGACAAATTTTCGTAGAAACGGTTTAAAGATATCATTCATGAGTGCTTGAAACGTAGTCGGTGCATTCGTAAGGCCGAACGGCATAACAAGAAACTCGTAATGTCCATGAGGGGTACGAAAAGCGGTTTTATGAATATCGTCTTCTTTCATAAGTATTTGATGGTATCCCGAACGCAAATCAATTTTAGAGAAAACCGTAGCACCAAATAACTCATCAAGAAGTTGATCAATCATGGAAATAGGATACTTATCAACCACAGTCACTTTGTTGAGAGCCCGAAAGTCAAGACATAAATGCCAAGATGTATCCTTCTTTGGAACCAAGAGTACCGAGCTTGAGAAAGGACTATGACTTGGGCGAACATGTTCAATTTTCAACAAATCAGCAACCATTCTTTCAATAATTTCCATGCGAGCATGGGGATAGCGGTATGGGCGGACCGAGACATCGTGAACCCCTGGTAAGAGGGTGATAGAATGTTCACAACCGCAGATCGGTGGAAGACCCACTGGCTCATCAAAAACCTTAGCAAAAGATGATAAGGGCATCATTATTGGTGGGATTTGTTTTGGAGCCCTTAACATATTTTATTATTACTTTTATGGTAAGGGATTAAGCTAAGAATTTTTCTAAATTTGTTGAGTATTGGTGGGACTTATTTTGTCCCTTACATAATTAAATCTTAATGTTTTCATTAATAAACGACTGTTTTCATTAATGTTTTGACAAATCCGAAACAGATCTGAAACCCGAAAATATCGTAAACGGATCCGTAACGGATCCAAAAACCGAAAAACAAAAAAAAAAACGGATCTGAAACGGAACCGAAACGAATCTGAGAATGAATTTGTTCTTATCCAAACCCAAAATATTTTCGTTTATCCGTTCGATTTCGTTCGGTTTTTGCGGTTTCGGATATTTTTAGATATTTTTGGGTATTTTCGGGTATATTTTCGGGTATCTTGGATTCGGATCGAGATATTTTAAACGGATCCGAAACGGATCCGAAACCCGAAAATATTGTAAACGGATCCGTAACGGATCCAAAAACCGAGAAAAAAAAATCGGAACTGAAACGGAACCGGAACTGATCTGAAAATGAATTTGTTCTGATCCAAAAAAAAACAACAACAACAAGGGGTGTTTTTTTTCTTTTTTTTTTAATATAAAAAAAATGCAAGGGACTTGTTTAAGTCCCACCAATAATGATGCCCTAACACCCCTTGTAAAATAGCTGGAACTGTTGCTGGCGATAAGACCAGAGAAGCAAAACCAAGTTCCTTGCTAAGTTCTTGATAAAAACGTTGGTGAGACAAGTCTTGGAGAGAATGTGTTGGAATATGAAGTTCAGGTTCACCACGCAACGTAACCAGCTCGCCTTTTTAATGAAAAGAGAGCTCATGAGAGTCCCAATCCACCAAACATTTTCCCAACGTGCGTAACCATTGAACCCCAAGAACAACATCTGCTCCACCAAGATCAAGCACAATGAAATCCATGCACAAAACCAGACCTTGGAGGCGAAATTCCACAGCTTTACAGCTGCCTAAACCGTCCACAGAAACACCAGTACCAAGTCGAACATGAAGCTTGGGATTGTTGGTCATGTGTAAGCGAGCCAACTTCAAAGCTCGAGGAGAGATGAAGTTGTGAGTAGCGCCGCTATCCAACATAAAAACCAGTGTTGATCGACCAATATAACCAGAGAGTTTAGTAGTTGTATGTGAATCAATACCCAAGAAAGCCTGAAGCGAAAGCTCCATTAATTGTTGTACAGGTTCAATATCCATCTCTTTTTCTGAAAACCCGGTGTCCTCCAACACCTCCATCTCTAAAACATCTATAACAGTGAGAATTTGTAGCTCCACATTAGGACATTTGTGTGAGTTAGACCATTTCCCATCACACTTAAAACATAGGCCTAACTTGCGTTTGTCTTTGATCTCTTGTGGAGTTAGATTTAAACGTGGACGTGTAGGAGTATACACATCATTTTGGCAAGATTTTCGGCTATTTTGAACAGCACGAGAAGGTAGGAAGGTCGTGGGTTTGTAAGGTTTAACAAGTCTCTGTTTTGATTCACCCATCACCCTACAAAACTCACTAGTTTCCATTCTCAACACCGCTGCTTTGTGATTCTCTAAGCCATAAGGCTCTTTGATCTTAATAACTTCTTGGAATTCAGGGTTTAAACCATTGTAGAAAATGTCCACCAAGTGTCTCTCATCGATACCTTTCACCACAGCCTGAAATTCCTCAAATTCGTAAATGTAGTCTTTGATAGATCCATGTTGTTTGATGTTAAAGAGTCTTTTCCCTGGTTCCTCTTCATAAGAAGTACTGAAACGCAACAACAAGCGACATTTAAATTGGTGCCAATCTTGGAAACCACCATTTTCAATAGCCGTAGTAAACCAGTTCAAGGCAGGCTCATCAAGACTCAAGGAAATCAGTTCCAACTTCTCAGTATCATTATAGCGACCCATTTGGAAAAAACGTTCTGCCTTTGCCAACCAACTAAAGGGACAATCACCAACAAAAACAGGCATCGGAATCTTCCTTAACATGTTATCACGATTCTCCAAAATGTGAGGAACACAAGAAGGAAGTAGACTCGGACCCGAATGATCCTGATCAAAGGCCACCGACTGACCCATGAGTTCTGGACCTGAAGAAGAACCTGCGATGCCTTTGCCCTTCTCTAAACCAAAGGAAGGAAGGATCTCAAGACGTTCCAGAATCAACGCCATGTTACGATCCAGGTTATCAAAGCGTTTCTCAGAGGTTAAGCTCAACACGAAGATCGCTCACCTCTGACGCTAACCCACCTCTAGGAACATCGATCGTAGCTGATATTTGAGCAGATTCCTCTAGTAAAGCCATGTTTCGAGTCTGTGGAGGCATAGATCGAGTGATCACCAGCTCACCGCACCAATTTGTTATGATCGCTACTCAAAACCTGTAGAAAATCCTTGTATTCTCACGATCAAAACAAGATCAGAGAAGAAAACTCCAAAGATGTAGATATATATTTGTAATCAAACGAGAACAATATCCGATTACAAGAAAACCATTCACAGATTCTCCCAGAGAAATCTGCTCATAAAGACATGTTGTCTATTAGTGTATCAACATGCCAAACAAATGAGCATCAAAGCTCTTATTTATAGATATTAAACGACAAATACTCCAAAAGGAAAAGAGTATTTGCTCCCATGTGCAGCTTCTAAATTCTCCATCTTCATGTGGCCACGTCACTTGTGTGTCCCACCACTCATATCATCTTCGATCATCTCTTCTGTTATGGCTCTGTTCTGTGACAAAGAAGATTTTGCATCATCATCAACCATATTCTTCCTTCTACGCACGTATACCCGCCATGACATATCATAACTTTCCCTTATTCTTCCTTCCTTTCTCTTCGGGTGGTGACACTGAAAACGTTCCCACTTTGCCACCACTTAGAGCACTAGACTTGATCATTTCTTCTTCCTTCTGAACCATTAAGCAAAAATTTCTTGAGTTAATTGAATGCTTCAAGTTATGGAAGAAAGAAGAAACCAAAACCATGGCGTTCATAAACCGTATCCCTTCTAAGATATTCGATATACAACAAAGAAGGTAGAAACTTCTGGAAAACACCAACACAATCGGTCGAGATCACCCAAATCTAATTGAATCAGAGAAGAAACCAAAACAGAAATCCCCCATGAGAAATGTTTCTCAAAGTTAGTAGCACAATTGAATGCAATATAGGAGCTATACGGAATCAAGATCATTCAATCAGAAACAAAACCTCACCGGAAACAGCGATCGAAAGAGAATCAACGAGAGAGAGAGGGACCTATGAACACTTGTATATCAGAGTGTGTTACAGAGAGAGAGGCACAATGAGAAAGAAGAAAGTGCGTGGCTACAAGGAGGAGCCATCTTTTTTATTGGGCTCTCATGCCCGGTTAGACGATGAGGTAGAGATGAGTTTCACTCGCTCTAAGAGCATAATCAACCGAGAAACCCAAACTTAAAATTTTATTATTATTATTTTATTTATTTTTTTGAAAAAAATAATAAAATAAAATAAAATAAAAAAAGGAACCAATCGCGGGCTGCCACGTGTCGGTGGGGCCCGCGAATAGTTCAAGCAACCGTCTCTTATTTATGAGCTGCAAGAGACGTATATTAATAAAATGGTGGGGCTCACTCGTATATTTTATTTAAAAAAAAGAGTTAAGAGACGCTGGTTGAATATGCTCTAAGGGGCTCAGGGACTGGCGAAGACAGGTGGATTAGACTAAAGAAAGGATTTTTGACTATCCTAGAGAGCTGAAATCGATCGTACGCGAGTCGAGTAGCTGACGCTTTCAATGGAACTTCGCCATGTCCATGTCCCTTGAGTACTGTTCTGCTACTCGGGAATCCAGTTCGTCAAACTCGGAGCGCATGTGTTGGACAAGATCCCTTGAAGGGACCTACCATGCAATTCCAGTCTTACGAATTCCAATCAGGTCAACTTTCTTTGATGACACAAGAGGGTTATGGTTGGTGATGGAAAGTCGAAATTACTAATTTCCCTTAGATATTTTAAGGGTCCAAACGATTGCTACTTTAGAGGAAAATAATTGGAGGAAAATATGGATTACGCTAGATTCTTTTTAAAATCATACCATTTAATAAATTTTATGCTTTTATTTTAACCAAGTGGGACCCACAAATTTTAATGAAAAATTAACTATTACACTAAGATTTGTTACTCTACTAAATAGGAGAGTACAAAAACAAGCGTAATTTTTGCTTTTTCCACCAATTCTTATTCCACTAATTTATGTTTCCTCTCATTTTATATATTCCTCTTATTAACCATCATTTACACCCTAAATCTCTCCAGTTTAACCAAATTCGTCGTCATCTTCCTCCGAGTTCTACTCTTTCAGCTTGCATTAATGTATTCATGTCAAATGAAGCATCCAACCCAATGGATATTTCATTCCCTTCTTGGATATCTTCTTGTGCTTTGGCTTCACCGTGGACTCGAGCCCATACATAAAGAATGCGGGAACTCCACCAGATCATGAAGAGGTCATCTCAATTCCTTTTGGAAGTACTTTATTGAGGAAATCATATCATCATTAATTTCTCATGTATGGTCTATTGAAATCCATAATGCTTTAGGGAACCAATGTGCGTTAACATTGGAGATTCATTGAGGATATCATACTGCTACTTTCTCCCGATTAAAGAGCCAATCATCTGGATTTAGATCAATAGATGAAGAAAGTAGCTTCTTTTACGACTTGAGCTTGGGTTTGAGGTCGATTCCTATGATGTCAGGATACTGTGCAATCACAAAAGGAAAGGCTATTTCTCTGGCATTTAAATCTTGCAGTTTTGCACATTTTGTTTCACCATATCATCCAATTCGAACCCAAGAATGTGAGACTGCTTTTCAATCAACCTAGCTACGACTAGCTCGGAATACCAAGACTCTATGACATACAAAAAGGCTTAATTATTCTTGCTACCTGCATTCCGGAAACCTCAAGGTACCGAGTTAAAACCCCTTTAATCTATCTCCTAGCTATACCTAAACCATCAAGCTCATCAGGAACAACCCTAATCCCATCAAGCTCATCAGGAACTCATAAACCCTAGCAAAGATTATGAAACTTTCTCCTTATTCATCTATAACAAACTTAGACGACTATACAAGGACTGAGAATCTATCCCAATTATCTTTATCTCTCCTACCCGAAGAAGGAGATCTTACCCTTTTCGATGAATCCATAGAAGCTGAAGAAAATCTACGATTTGCGATAGCCCATTTTGATTGCACTGTTTTCCATAAGTGGAATCAGAGAGTGGTCGAGATCTAACAGAAAGAAACGATGGTGGCACAAAAGTAAACTAGCGAAAACCCAGGTTTGGGTCATAATCTCAAATACTCTTAATGATGAAAAAATGATCTCTCATGTTCTTACTTAATCTACTCTACTCCTTACTCTTGCTAAGTTTGTGTAAATCCTATTTTACCCTTCATCTTTTATTACAAAAAATTAATAAAATGAAAAAAATCAACCAATGAAATCACTCTAAAATCATCTCTCTTTCTTCTGCGTGAGTTTCGACAATCAGCAACCAGCCACCATTGAAGCAAAAGCTCCAAACTTTAAATCCCAAAATCTTGCATCTCTGCCGTTGAAGAATAAACTTGTAAATCAAGGTTAGTTCGTGTTCTATTAGGTAGATGATGTGTCAGTATTTTAGTGGTTTTTATTAAGGTTTTTACACGAGATTTATGGTTTTTAGTATGTATTCGGATCGTTTTGGCGCGGATTTATGTTCTTTGTTATTTTTACAGGAATCGAGCTTGAATGTGCGAAAAGAATGCATTTTGGATGGATTTCAAGCATCTAAGGAAGTGTTCGTGAAAAGCTAGAAAATACCCAGAAATTTGGAATCGATCGATCCCTGTCACGAATTGCGGACCGATTTTACGAAGAACCAGACCAAACTTATTTCGAACCGCATTGCTATCAAAAGACCTAGACTCGTGTTTCCTGTTTCATTATGCACTTTTTATGAGTTTTAGAGAGCAAAGATTGATTTTGTAACCTAGAGAGAAGAAGCTTCTTTGTTCTTCGGTTTGAGAAGTTTCCGAACCTTTTTTACTCTTGATTATGCTTAATACAAGCATGTCTCTCTTAAATTTGATATGTGTTTTTGCAATATCCATGAGTGAGTAGTCTGTTCGTTGGGTTTAGGATTCTCACATAGGGATTCATGAATTGTTGATATAGAATCGCATGATTATGGATTTAATCTAATGGATCTTCATCTATGATTAATCGTAATGCATGAAATTAAACTGATCACTTCGTTTCTTAACTTAGGTCATTTAACGCCTGGAAAGTGTTTGTTTAAATGCCTGAAAGAATCTTAGGTGAGCAATTCTTCTTAAGCCAATGGAAGTTGATGTTTAAGTGAATTGTAAACATATCAAACCTGTTAGTAATGCATGATTCGAAATCGAGGGTCAACGGAAGTTAGTCTCGAGATTTCTATACATAGGGAGCTGGTACTATGGAAGTAGATCAGCTCTAAATTAGAATTTGAGTTCAAGACGGTGCATAACTTGTTCCCTAGTCTATAATTTGAATCAACAATGAATTGTTTCCGTGAGAATACCCGATGCCCAACACTTCTTTGATTGATTTACAACCCTTTCGTTGCTGCCTGTTTTCTTTGCTTTCTTATTTTCGATATTTGCATCATCTTACAAAATCTCTTTTTAGCCTTAGTCCGCTGTGTGATCTGATATTTCTTCGTGCTACATTTAGTCTTTGTGGATTCGATCCCGAATCACTACAACGTATATTTGTGCACTTGTAGTGTTATCTCGGGCAAAAACCTGAGCTATCAAGTTTTCTAGCGCCGTTGTCGGGGACCAATAGGGAGTCTTAGAACTTAGGATCATTGCGTGCCTAAGGCATTTTTCTTTATTTTGGTTAATCTCTTCTTTTTCTTCTTTGTTTTTGTGCTTTCAAGTGCATGAACAGACCTCATACTAGAAGCCAAGAGATCGAAAATCTTGCTGAATTCGAACCTGAACCTTCGTGTTTAGAGAGACAGAAGAAGAAAGAGAAGTTTGCTCAAATCATGGGTGACAACTTGGGAGAACCCATTCAAGTTCATCAAAATCCTATTTTCGTGGAGCTCTTCCAGGAGCTAACCCACCTGCTGGAGGTGGTGCTAATGCTGGTGCTCAGTAAGCTGGCCAGTAGAATGTTGCAGCTAAGAGGCAATAAGGCACAAATCAACCTCGACAGAGGATGACTCGGGCGCAGTATGACACTCTGGAGGTCTTCTATGTGAATCGTGTTGGGATTCGTCCGCCTCCCATTGAGAGAAGGGACTTTTTGAGATCAAGACAAGTCTCATTAACTTGGTGCAGCAGAATCAGTTTCATGGGTTGCCATCACAGAACCCAATGCACCATCTGGATAAATTTGAAGCCTTCTAAAATATTATCCAACACAACGANATAAGTTTGAAGCCATCTGCAATATTATCCAACACAACGAAGTGCCTGCTGAAGCTCTGAAATGCAGGTTATTCACTTTCTCTCTGAATGACAAGGCTACAAGATGGTACAATAGCTTAGAGCATGATTCTCTGAAGACATGAGACGAGATCAAGGTTGCTTTTCTTTGTCATTTCTTCACAAAATAAAGGTCTATGTCTCTGCGGAATAAGAATGCAGGATTTCACCAACTGGGTGCTGAGAGCTTTCATGCAGCTTGGGAAAGATTCAGAGAATACCTCAATGATTGTCCTCATCATGAGTTCTCAGATTGGAATCTCCTCAACATTTTCTACAATGGGGTTGAGGAGAAGTATCATAATGATATGGACACCGCTAGCAATGGTGATTTCAGTACCAAGATTCTGTAGGAAGCTTATCAATTGGTGAATAACATGGCTAATAGTCAAGCCAATCGCAGATCAGACTATAATCGAGGTAGAGGAGTTGTGTCATCAGATGCGAAGAGAATTGATGATCTGCAGTCAAAGCTCGATGAGCTAATGAGGGGAGATCAGCAGGGAGTGAACTGTGTTGGTGAGCAGAACGATACACCTATTCTTCAAGAGCAGAAGATGGGACAGGTGTATCAGGAATTCATGTCTGAGGAGCTGAATGGTGGACAAGGAGATGTGAATTACATTGGAGGTCAAGGAAACTTTGGTATTAGAGGTGTCAACCAACGTAATCAGTTTCAGAATAAGCCATACAATCAGAATAAG
>OVAN01008770.1:267-17750 GCA_900406275.1 Anastatica hierochuntica | reverse complement strand
GAGAGTCCGTGAACCACATAACATTGATAGTGAGAATTTTGGTTCCCACACTTGGCATTATCAACCGTTCGATCAACATATGTTAATCTTGGCCCTTAATTTTAAAACAAGATAAATCTATTGAAACGATTCAAGCCTATATGTAATAGATTGAGAAGCGTACGGTATCTAGGATATTATTCGTGTCAGAGGCTTCGAAGCCTCAGCCCAAATGTTTGGGGGCTACTATCAGGCCCAGATCTCACACCCTTTGAGGCCCAATAAGAACATTAGAATTTTAGAGAGAAGGCATCGAGGCCCAGGTATCTGAGGCCCTAATATAAAAAGATTCTCCAACGGCCAAGTCAAAGATAAGGTTATTAAATATGTATGGATTCTAGGAGGAGATCTCCGAGGAGCTGGATGGTGGGAACAAGATCAGACGCTTATTATATAAAGAGATGGAGATTATTACTAAGGGTCCTTGAATCTTCTTCTTCGGCAACACTCAGAAGCTTAGAGCTAAATATTTATTCTTTCATGTAATTGTAATCATCAATGTCTTTTGTATTCTTCGTATCATCAACTCGTTAGTCAAATTATTTGTAATACTTTACAAAATCAATCAAACATCTTTCGATTAATCCATCTATAGCTCTTACGGGATTCGCCTGCGAATCTTTTTCTTATAAAAAAATCCAAAACTCTTGGTATGGATTTTGGTATCCACAAAAACTCGGCAGGTCCCAAAAGAATCATGATACCCTTCACTGAACCAGAAGGTTGAAGAGTAGTCATCACCTCGATTTTGGGTTTGTCTACTTCGATTCCTTTTTTTGAATTTTGTGGCCTAGAACATTCCCTTCCCGAACCATGAACTGACATTTCTTCCAATTTAGAATTAGATGCTTGTATTCGCAAGTTGTAGAACCCTACACAAATTAGAAAGATACATACAGAAAAAGAGGCATCGACAGAAAAATAATCTATAAGTGCTTCCATTATGTCCTCAATCAAGTCAGCAAAATCAACAACACCTATCTCTGAAAAGTGACAGGAGCATTGCACAAACCAAATGGCATTCTTTGATAAGTAAATTGTCATAAGGCATGTGAATGTCGTCTTCTTTTGGTCATCTAGGTGGATAGGAATTTGAAATAAACTTGAGTGACATTCTAAAAAGAAGTAGTAAGGATGGTTAGCCAATCTCTCAAGCATCAAATCAATAAAAGGCAAAGAAAAATGATCCTTCCTAGTCGCAACATTAAGTTTCTTGTAATCTATGCATATCTTATGTCCTCAAACAATTCTAGTTGGAATCAACTTATTTTTCTCATTCTTAACCACTGTCGCTCCACCCTTCTTACGCACTACGTGAACCAGACTCACCCTAGTGTTAACAAAAAAAAGATAAATGATCTCGGTCACTAGAAGTTTCATAATCTCTTTCTATACAACATCTTTTAGATTCAAGTTTAACCTTCTCCTATGTTAAATTGAGCTCTTTGACTCATCTTCTAGATGGATCCTATGCATGCAAAGATCTTGTGAAATCTTTGTGATATCATTTAGTGTATAATCTAAGGCCTTTCTATATTTTATGAGTTATCTAACTAGCATGGCGGTTTTTACATTACTTAGTCCAACATTGAAAATCATAGGGTATGTGAAATTAGGAACAAGAAATGCATACCTTAGCCCTACAAGAAGGGTTTGAGATCTACCTTAGGAGCTTTTTGCTCGCCCTGAGACTATGAAAGTTGCGCAAGAACAAACCCAACACACGACTTCTCTAAAGCTTCATCTAATTCAACATATGCAATTCCCATGCTCCCACTAGCATCCAAAATCCTTGAGTACCTTGAGGCATCCTCACTTAAGTATCCAAATTTTCCCTAAACTTGTACTAAAGCAATCTCCATAGGGTCGTCGGAGAGAATCTCCTTAATAGTATCATCTTAAATATAAAAAATGTAGTCTACGGAGAATACTTAGCCATTAATTGTTGGCTTATTCAACATCGTATTAACGTCAAACTTCATGACAATATCTCTGAAATGGAGATCGATATTGTTATTTTGAACATTAATGATAGCACCAGTTGTAGCCAAGAAGGCTCTACCAAAGATAATAGGATCTCTTGGTTCCTCATCAAGATATAATACCTCAAAGTTTGCAGGTATGTAACCATCTCCAATCCGTACAGGAAGATCTTCTAAAATCATAGTTGGAATACATAGTTAGCGATATGCTAACACCAAAGACATCCTATTACTCTTGATCTCGTCATCCTCATCATCTTAAAAAGGGATAAGATTGATGCTTAATCCCAAATCGTATAGAGACCGCTTAAAGACCTCTGATTTTCACAGACAAAATGAATGGACTTGGATCTCATCGTTTCTTAGACATCCTATTTTGTAGCACAATACTATGTTCCTCGGTAATCATCATGACACCCTCTTGAAGGCCGGTCTTGCTAGTGAGCATATTCTTCACTTTACTATTGAAAGAAGAAACCATCTAACACACTTCAGCAAATGGAAGTTTGAGAATAAGCTCACTAATCAACTCTTTGCATCGAGCATCTCTAAATTCTTTATGTACATCACATCAACCTTAGCATTACTGACTCTCTGACCATCCAGTATATGTTGCATCATATCTTCGAGCTTAATTTCTTGAGGGGCTAGTTCTTGTTGAACATTATGATAACTTGCTGAGAAATTTTAAGATGTTGGTCCCTTGGCCTAAAAACCCAATGGAAAATTGTTCTGATTCGGACTTTGCCCGAAATCTAAAACCCGAGTTTTGCATAAACTGCTTTAATAAAGGACCTTGTTGAAAATTGTTAGCACCCTGATTTTGCAGGAAATATTTTCTCGGGAAATTAATTGTGCTCATATTTTGCACGAATATTTTTCCATGAAATGTTGGTGGAGGATAGCTTTAGTTTTGAGGATTTTTGACATTGTTACTCTTGTAAGAGAGTTTGGGATGATTCCTGTAGTTCTAATTTAACCCTTTGTTATTGATACCCCCGTATAGTTCACTTCTTCGGTACCCTTAACATCCATTACAACACAATTCTCAGCATTGATGTCAACTATATCATCACAGAAGCTCACATGTCTCTGTTGACTTTGATGATTCTTCAATAGCTGAGCCATCAATGTTTTCAACACATAAATTTTGGCACTTATTCAGAAGTGGTCCCTTTTGATGTCATCGCATAGTCTGGGCAAAGGTTGTCGTTGCTGGCTGATAGATTCTTAATCAACTGATATGCATCCTTAACAAACTTTTGCATGAAGTCTCCATTACTAGTTCTATCCGAAAACATCCTCAATTCCTATGTAAAAAGTGTTCACTAGCCGTTTCTTAGAGACTCCATGATGTGGGTAGTCTATGATATATGCCTCAAAATGCTTCCATGCCTCAAAAAAGGATTCAACTAGTCCTTGTTGAAATCCTAAGATATTTCAGCTTGTTAAATATGAACTTGGTGTAGAAATGGCCAAGGGAGGTTTCTTTGACCTCGTCTCAGTAAGATAGAGATGATGGGGAAAGTGACTTGTACCACCTTTGAGTCATGTCAGCTAGAGAGAAAGTGAACAATTTGTACTTTAGATAATTTAGTGGAACCCCACCAGAGAGAGTAATACAAGTGACTCTTCAAACATCTTCAAGTGCTCCTTTGGTTATTCCCGAGATAGGGCATGTAATTGATTCATCTTCACAAATTGGATCACATGTGCCTTGAATTCGTAATTTTGCCTCTAAATAGGCGGTAGTCATATTGGACTCCTGTTGACGAAGAAAGCCTTTGGTGAATTAAAATCTCCAATGGTGGGTCTCCTAGGTTGTCCCTGTGGAATCAGCTGAGGTGGCTGCAGTCTATTCTAGTTGTGTTGCGGTCGTTTCGACTGTCTTTGAGGTGGCACTGGAGGCGAGTTATGTTGAATCAAGCCCTGAAGTTCCACATGAGCAGGTCTTGGGCAATCTGACCATTGATGAGGATGGTTTTTGTTAGTGATTAAATAAACTTCAACTTTTAAATTTATAAACCTTAATAACCAAACGATTCTCATTAAACTGCAAGTATATGGCTATGTCGATTGTAGTACTTAAGGATCGAACCCACGAGAACTAGAGACTCAAGCAATAGGAATGCACAATATTTCCTAAGCTAAACAAATAAGAAGAGAGGTGACAGTTGATACTTAAACTAAATGCAACACAACTTAACTACACTAACACATATGCAACGAATAAATCAAGCAAGTAGGCACAAGGTCGAAGCAAGTAGCTAATTAGTAAAACCAAGACAAACAATGCAAGAATCAAGATGGATGAAATTGATTTTGAGACATGGATATTGCTTATAATTAAATCAAAGAATGCAAATGGGTTTCTCTAGACTTTATTAGATGATCAAAGCTATTCTTAGGCTAAAGATCCCTTCTTAGTCGATCTACCCACTCTCATATCTATTCATCCATACACATTACAAGGAAACTCTCGCTTTTCGCCTATCTAAACATGTATGTGATAGTAATCTACAAGTCCTTTTAGCCATTTAGAACCTACAGACATCTAGTCTCGTGAGCCAAGATGAAAAACATAGAGTTTGTTCTCTCACGCATTTCATCGACCACTTTCTAGGCTTCAATGAGCAAGCATGTAACTTTTGAATATTTAAACCAAACTTAGTAGGTATCTATGCCAAGATATAGTTTAATACCCATTACAATCTTAGATCTAACCTTAAACTACCATATCTCGAGATCTAATTTTCTCTACTCACTAAGACCGATGGAAATCCAAGAAGTGGCAATGGCTTCTTGAGAATCCATGCTTGAAGTGAGAAGAAAGTGAGATGAAATGAGAAGAGATGGTTAAATGCAAAGAAACTCAAGCAAATCCAAAAAACTCCCATCTCTTTAAGAAAGGAGGAAACTTGGAAAAATGAAGAAATTTGATGAAGAACAAGTAACAATAAATGAAGGAAAATGATTAAAGAAACTTGAAATGCATAAATAAAAAAAGAGATCCAAGAAAAAAGTATGTAGAAACTTTTTTTTGAATCTTAGAAACAAACTTAAAATATTATAAATTTAATGCTTACGTAGCTTAAGTGTTTTTGGAGGCTTAGACCATCTCCAACCCCACTCCATATTTTACTCCAAAATGGAGTGAGAAATAGAGTAATGAACAAAAAAAAATGATTACTCCATAAATGGAGTAATAATTTTTTTTTTGTGTTCATTACTCCATTTCCCACTCTATTTTAGAGTAAAATATGGAGTGGGGTTAGAGATGTCCTCAGAGAGGATATTTATAGGGAAGGGGAAGAAAGGGTGTTGCCCTAGGTCAATTTTGGTCAAGTGCTCTCAGATGTCGACCTTATGTGCCTCACTATCGACCTGGGAGGTCAATAGTGAGATGCATTCCAGCTTTTTTCTCTGTGCATTTTCAATTACCGTCAGAATGACTTATTTGCATATACTTCTTCTTTGCAAGACCTACTATATGTTGATTCCAAATGATTCTTCTCTTCTTTTCATCTCTTAATAACTCTTTGAACCAACATCCAAGCTCCATAACTCCACACACATCTTTGGCTCCATTTTGATCTTTCTTCATTCCCTTTTGCTTCCTTTGATTCTTCTTCATTCCAGTTCGTTTCCTTTTATTCTTCTTCATTTTTTCTTGATTAATGCTTGTTGCTCACTTCATTTCCACCAACAATCAAGTTCCAAAGTCTTTTCTTTCTTATCAAGATCCATTCCGTACAAGATGCAAAGAAATACATGCAAAATGGGAATAATCCAAAACTGGACTCAACTCCTAAACTATATGAATTTTGACACTAAATGCATTACATACAATCTAAATACAATCAAAATATGGATAAAATAAGCTCAAAAATACATGAAAATATGCACACATCAACCATGCCCAATCCCTGGTTGATGTCGTTATCCATTTCAGCTTCCTACTTATTCACTTTTCGGTTTGTTCGTTTCATTCTTGCTAGCTCATTGTTGTCGTAGGCAATGAAAGATTTAAAATCTTGTCCGCTTCTTGTCATGCTCCTGAAACACCAAGGAAGAGAAGAAACGAATGTGTGAGTAGCAACAAAATTTCTAGATTAAATCCTAGATAAAGTATCAAGTGTGTATCTGATTTTTATTCCAAAAACACGCTACAAATGCACAACACAACAAATTACAGTAGTATTTTCGGGATCGAATCCACAAAGACTACTTACACACTAATAGCTTTAGTTTGGATCAAGCTAGAAGGCAAAGCAATTGTTGTTGTTTTTGAACTGCAAATGTAAATAGAAGAAAATATTAAAACGATGTGGATTCAATTGATTAAAAGCATCTAGCAGAAGAAATTCGAAGGAAATCGAATCATAAATCTAGAAAATTTATCAGGGAATCGATTAAACACCATTCTAAAAAACAAAATATGATTGTATAATTTTTTCACTCTCATGACTCTAATTAGTATGTTTAACAACCAAAGATTAACACTTGTTGAATTCATGAAATTAATCCCGCATTCAGTGCAAGTTTTTATAGGTTCACAAAGCACCTTAATATCAACTCTCATTCGTTAAGATATATTATGCTTACATGGATTATTTTTAAGTAATTAAATCAATTCTCATTGTATTCAATTAACCTATGATCATGAGCTAGTTGATCAATCAAGTTGATACATTAAGAACAATCCAAATAAAAAATTCTATTTATAATTCTATGATTAAACTATTTTAAACATTCAATCTCATCAATTCTTTTAAAACATTAAGACTAAAATAGATATGTTAGGATATAATAAAAGAAACATAAATCAAAGATGAAATGAAATACATAAATTATTAAAAAGGTTCAAAAAACTTCACCAAGAGATTCGTCACCCAATTGCTTACAATTCAACGATTTTAAAAGAATACAAAAATAATGTGAAAAAACCTACAAATTTCCTAAGAAAATATTAAAAGTTTTCTGGATGCTTGGGTAAAAAGAAAAATTATTCTGAAAGAAAAAAATCAAGTTTTCTTTATGACGTGTTGATCTCAGTTGGATCGATCACATTTTTCATAACACCTAAACAAATATATATATATATATGAGAATACACTTTGTGACGTGTCGCGCTCACAAAATTTATTCGTGACGTGACACAATTCTAGAGTTCACAAGTTTTGATTTTTTTTAATTAAAAAACATTTTTTTCGTACGTGTCGCCACTCAATTGGCTTACGCTTTTTTTGCTTTGGAAAATATTTATTTGTGCGTATAATGACCAAACTAACCTTACTGAAATTACGATAATTTATAAAATAAAAAGTATAAAAAGGAATTTAATCTCTACCTCATTAATGTCTATCATTAAACCAAACAATATTATCTATCGAGTGGTTTAATCCTAATTAATATAGATTTTTTATGTACATTAATTATTCTGTAATTTATTATAATAATCAATTACTTTAAATTTATAATTATACGATATCAAACTCTTGGGTGTAAGAATATTACTATAAATTTAAATCAAAATATTAAATAATGCATAGTTTAAGACTTCCGATAATTTGACCCAAAAAAAAGACTTCCGATAATATGTGCATTCAAACCTCACTTCTAAAATATGATATATTGTTGAATACAATATATTTTATAGTTTTGAATTGAGTTTTGGTTTATCTTCTATGTGCATTGTAAAGGTTAAATATTATTTTGGTTTCAATGTCTTATGTTTATCGGATCTTTTGTGTATAACAAACAAGGATAGGCGTTCACATATCTGTTCCAGTTCGGTTTTCAGGTTTATTTTGGCTTCGGGTTTTTCGGGGTTAGAGATTTAAGTTTCATTCTGATATTGATAAGTTTCTGTTCAGATTCGGTTCATATCTTTACAGGTTCGGTTCAGGTTTGGATACCGTTTAAATTGTGTAAAATAAAAAAAAAATCAAACGTACCAAAAAAATTTCAAAAATCCAAAAATAAAAATGATATGCAACATTTCAATAAAATTAACATGTAAATCGAATGATTCAGTTACTTTTGTAAGAAACGATAAATATTTTGAATATTTCCGGTATTTTTAGTTATATGGCTGTTTGAAATATTTTGTCGGATATTTCGGATAACCCGGGGCAATTTACGATATTTTTTGGATATTAAATTTAAAAAACTAATATATTTAAGTATATATTCATAGTCCGGATATTTTCGGGTACCCGGAATATTTGGATTCGGGTCGGGTTCGGTGCCAATTTTTCAGATATTGAAATTTAGGATCGGTTCGGGTACTTCATCGGGTTCGGTACCACTTTCTCGGGTGGGTTCGACTCGGTTTTTTATACCAATTATAATTTTCCTCAAATGTTAAATCTTTTTCTTTTCTTCTTCCTAAATTCCAAAACAAAAGAGTTTTCAAAGTAAAATAAACAAACAAGAATGTCTCAAGTTACATCAATATTCTAATATTACTAACCCTATATGCAGAAGACACAAACAAAAACGAGTGCTATTTTCATACTTTTATACTTTGTAACAAGAACAATACCATAGCAAAAAATCTATATACTAAAACTATTCCGAATAATTACTAGAATCTTAATAAAATTATTCAATATATTATTGATATCTGTTAGGATATAATAAAAGAAACATAAATCAAAGATGAAACGAAATACATAATTATTAAAAAGGTTCAAAAAATCTTCTCCAAGAGATTTGTCGCCCAATTGCTTACAATTCAACGATTTTGAAAGAATACAAAAATAATGTGAAAAAACCTAAAAATGTCCTAAGAAAATATTTAGAGTTTTCTAGATGCTTGGGTAAAAATAAAAATTATTCGAAAAGAAAAAAAATCAGGTTTCTTTATGACGTGTTGATCTCAGTTGGATCGATCACTTTTTTCATAACACCTAAACTTTGTAAATGCAAGAACTACAAACTTTGTAGTACTACACGAAGTGTTACGAGAGATTTCTCTACAAAAAAATATATTACTAGGACTCGTTCAAAAATATTTACAAGTTAATTTTTGAACAGAATACTTCCACAAGCTTAAGATATTCCTTAGCATGTAAAACCTGTCCTACTTGACTTTTAGATCGAATACAAGATCTAAAAGTCCTCTCGCCTAACCCTTGTGTTTTCCTTTGCTTACAAGCCTACGAAAACCCTTATGCTAGATCACTCTCTCACAGAAGAACGTGCCTTGTACCAAGCACTAGAAGCTCTACTTATCCTCGTAGATCCAATGTCATCTTCAAGAAAAGAATTTTTCCATATCTTCTCTTTGATGCATATTTCCTATATTCTCTCACATGAATATAAGAAATATTCTCCTTTGTGTTTATCACTTTCTTTAGCAAATCTTCGAGTATATTTCCCTCATCATGCTCTGCAAGCTTCGTCCACGTCAGCTAACTCGTCCAGCTCAGCTCTCAAGTCTTCAAGTCACACGTCCAGCTCACTGCCAAACCTACTACAACATTCCTTATCGCATATCAGAACTGCTACAAACACTTTTGCATCTTCAATCTCCCCCTTTTTAGCTTTGAATGTCCCTCAAGCACCTGCAAGAAAATTTTTCATACCATCCACCAAGCACAAACAAGCACATCTAATTCTGAAAGAAAACATCTTTCATTCAATCATCAAAAACATATCTCAGTTTGAATGCTTAAACCGAAACCAAGTCTAAAAGTCTGAAACAAACTGCAAGTAGAGCTAAAGAGATTACAACAAGAAACTTATCATTATCACATTAATCTCTCACTCCCCATAATTATAAAACTACTAGAATTCTAACTCGGAACTTCAAAACAACACCAAAACATGCCCGAATCCTACTCCCCCAGACTTTATGGTTTATTTTTAGCCACTAATCTCATCAGATTCTCCCCCTGCTTGAGTGCATTCTAATTTAAAAACACAATAATAATCTGCTACAGTGTGAAACAATAGTTAGTTCAGAGAGACTTACCTGGTTTCAACGTTGTTGTTATGGTCTTGATTACTCCTGCAAGAAGCTCCATTGCCTCAGTTGTCCTATGCATTGAGTTTGCTGCCACCTCTAATGCTTGTGTCGCTTCTGTTGGATCAAGAAGACCTCCAGGAACCAGAATGTGTCCAAGATTCACACATTGAAACTTACCAGATCGATCGGTTCCTTCTCATATAAAGCTAACTTTTGGCCTTTATTTTCCTTGTGCAGGTGCAGGTGCAGGCGCTACTGAACCGTTTTCTGCAGCAGACTGTTTCTTCTTCTTCTTCTAAGCGTTTGGCTTTTTTCCTACTTTGGCATGTTCCTCCCCTGCTGCAGGGACTAGCACAGCAGGGGATATGTAATGCTACTGTTTCTTCTTCTTCTTCTTCTCAGGATTGTAGCTTGGCAACTCTTGTACACTCGGCTTCATCTTCCCTTTCTTAATTACTCCAAGATAACCCCATGTGTCTTCCTTGGTGAAATCGATTAAGCGTTCTGCAATCACATATCGACTATCCAGAGCATCATACCTTACACGTGCATTCTCTGTTGCAAATCGCTTAGACTGAAGCTATGCCCAACAAACGTCTTGGAAAATGTGCCATGTTTTTCTGCTTCAGACGATCTTGGTTCAGTCACTGTGGCAGCACTGCTCTTTGCCCTCTTTTGATACACCAGTGTGACAGACTTAGTGTGACTTTTCTTCCGCTTCTGGGTTTTCATTGCATCAGCTACAACTACTACAATCGCTTTTCCCTTTCTCTGAGCCTCATCAAGATATGTTGATTTTGTTTTGTCATATTCAGCCGATGCGGAGGAGCCACTTGTCATATTTACACCGTGTACTATCACTGGTTTTTCTCAAGTATAACAACTATCACAGATATTGACATAGTAGTGCTTCCATTATCACTTGACTTCTCGAGTGCAAGACAAATTTCACAAGACTTTGAATTCTTCTTCAGCTTTATATACCCTTTATTTGTAAGGAACATGTACCTTTCATGGCATGACGGCACAATTCGCAGCTTTTTTCCATCTAGGATACTAGATTCTAAACACAGTCAAAGCCTTTCATACTCCTGCTACAATACCTGCATCTGTTCTGCACACTCGACAAAAACATTATAGTTTACACACACAAATTGAGTTTCTTAGGGTGACAAAACGATTAAAATCTAATGGTTTTGTGAATAAACAAGCCAATTGCAAATCAGTAACAATATGTTCAATCACTACCTATATTTCCTCCACAAGTTCTTTGATGAAGTGGTGCCTAATGTCAATATGCTTTGTTCTTGAGTGCTGCATAGGGTTCTTAGAAATGTTTATTGCACATTTTTCTATCCCGTAATCCGCAGCCATCTGCTTCATCCACATCAGTTGAGTGCAACAACTGCCAATTGAAATGTACTCGGCTTCTGCTGTAGATAGTGATATAAAATTTTTTTTTTGCTAGACCAAGCGATCATGTTGTTTCCAAGGAAGAAACATCCTCCGCTCGTACTCTTTCTGTCATCAATGCTCCCAGCATAGTCGGCATCGCAATAACCAGCCATATGTTGATTAGACCTTTTGGCATAATACAGACCCAGATTTGTTGTTCCTTTGACGTACCTGATGATTCTTTTAACTGCTTCGAGATGAGACTTTTTAGGTTTTGCTTGATATCTTGCGCATATTCCCACACTCAGACTTAGATCTGGTCTACTTGCTATTAGATACAGAAGGCTACCAATCACCATTCTCACCAGCTTCATCTTTGGACAACTTTATTGTAGTACTCATGGGTGTATTGGCTTCTCTGCATTGATCAAGATTAAATTTCTTCAGAAGATTCTTGGCGTAAGTACTCTGTGATATAAACACACCACTTTATGTCTATTGTATTTACAAACCAAGAAAATACTTTAATTCACCCACCATGCTCATTTTAAATTCTTGAGCCATGAGATGAACAAACTCATCGACCAGTTGTTGTGATATTCCTCCAAATATTATGTCATCGACATAGATTTGCACCACCAGAATGTTGTTCTTCTTCTCCAGAACAAACAAGTTCTTGCCTTCACTTCCTCTGTTGAGTAGAAATCCCGTCAGCCTTTTATACCATGCACGTGGTGCTTGCTTCAGACCATATAGAGCCTTGTTTAACTTGTAAATATGGTTTGGTTTCGTCGCATCCTCAAATCCTTTCGGTTGTTGTACATATACTTCTTCTTGCAAGACTCCATTCAAGAAGGCACTCTTGACATCCATCCGATACACTGTGAAATTCATAATACAGGCCATACCAAGAAAAAGTCTGATGGATTCCAGATGTGCTACACGCGCAAAGGTATCTTCAAAGTCCACTCCTTCAATTTGTGAGTATCCTTGAGCCACCAACTCTGCCTTGTTCCTGACTACGGTTCCTTCTTCATCAATCTTATTCTTGAATATCCACTTCGTTCCAACAATGTTTACTCCTTCAGGCTTTTCTACAGGTTCCCATACTCCATTCCGAACAAATTGTTATAGTTCTTCATGCATGGCAGAGATCCAGAATTCATCTGAGAGTGCTTCAATGTGATTTCTTGGCTCTACGGTTGATACAAAACAGGCGAATTGTACAATTTCTCGAAAATTGATACTTAGCCCCACGAGTCCTTCTTCCTTCGCCTATTTCTCCAATTACATCTGATGCAGAATGATTCGGATGAACCTTCTGAATGATATCTTGTTCTATTTCTTCTGTCTCATCTGATTTCTTTTTATTAGTTTCCTTTCCCACATCATCTGGTTTTGCATCACTATTTGATTCATCGCCACTCCACTTGGTGACAGTAGCATCATCATATACAACATATATTGACTCCATGATCATGTGTGAACGCATGTTGTACACTCTATATGTTGTACTACTTCCTGAGTAACCTAGGAACATACCATCATCGCTTCTTGAGTCGAACTTGCCTAAGTGATCCTTATCATTCAGGATGTAACACTTGCATCCAAACACATGAAAGCATCTTAGGTTTGGTGTCTTACCCTTCCATAATTCGTATGGAGTCTTTGTAGAACCCTTCCTGACGTATACTCTGTTGATGATGTAGCACGCTGTACTAACTGCTTCAGCCCAGAATTTTGTAGGGACCTTATTTCCGATCATCATGACTTTGGCCATCTCTTGCAACGTCCTATTCTTCCTTTCAATACCCCTTTCTGTTTAGTTGTTCTTGGAGAAGATAACTTATGAGCTATTCCTTGACTTTCACAGAACTTTGTCATAACTTCATTTTTGAATTCACCTCCATGGTCACTACAGATGTGCTTTAGACCACCCTTTTCATTTAGTAGTTGGAGTGCCCAGATTTCGAAGCTTTTTGTTATATCCGACTTGTCTCTAATGAATCTGACCCAGGTGAATCGAAAAAATCATCGACAAGTCAAACAAATACCTTTTTGTTGTAATACTCTCAGTCTGCATCAGCCTAATCAAGTCCATGTGTACCAGATCTAGAACTGCCTTAGATTGAACATCTTGTACCTTTCTGTGTTGTACTTTCACTTGGTTCCCTTTGTTACATGGACCACATACCATTTTGTCTTCTTCTTTCAGTTGTGGTACTCCTCAAACCACTCCTCTGTCCACAATACTATTCATGTATCTAATGTTCATGTGACCAAGACGTTGGTACCACAGATGAAGGTCATCTCTTGCTGTCATACAGCGAGGGGAGTTTTCCCACATATAACCGTTGTTACCAGATCTAATCCCCTACAGAATAATTTCTCATTTGTCATTGAACGTCGTGCACTCAGTTCTGGTGAATTGTACTATCAGCCCTTCGTCACATAGTTGGCTAATGCTCATCAAATTTGCCTTCAATCCTTGAACCAGATAGAAATTCTTCAAAGGTGGAAGTTCTTCACCGTAGGTCTTTCCTTTTCCCTTGATACTACCTCAGCTTCCATCACTAAAGGTGACTTTACCTCCTTTGATTGGCTCTAGATCTTGCAGATTGTTTCATGACCCTGTCATATGTCGAGAGCATCCACTGTCAAAGTACCATGGTCCATCATCCTCTGGTTCAACAGTTAATAATGCCATATTGCATCTAAGATTTGGTTTAGACAGCTGATGCAGCACATTTCCTGATCCATTATGCTTCAGGTCTGATCGCCTAATCCACACTTGATTATGATGACCATTCCACCAGTACTCTTTCTCTGAATCTATAATAGTTGGCTTTGAAGTGCCCAACTTTGCCACAGAAGTAACACCCCCATTCTTTTGCGTCTCTCTCTGTCTGTAGTGTTTTTTCATAGTTCTTCTTTGTGATAGTTCCTTGATCTTTGTTGTATCCAAGCCTTGGTCTTGATGTTTGTCTACTCGTTTCTCCTTTTTCTGTAGCAACTCATTTTCCATGAACAAATTTTACTGGTGCAGTCTCTGATCCTCCATGTCCAGTGTATCCCAAACCACTTGACGTGTGTCCAACTCTGCCATAGCTCAAAATTTTTGTCCAATTGTTGTAAACCAGTTAACATCTTGATTGCTCTGTATTGATCATCTAGTTTGGCTTGAAGTTCTTGAGATAGCTGCTTCTTGTGTAACAACTCCTTTCTTAGTGTGTCAGCCTGTGTTGTAAGCCTCAACTTCTCCTTCATTAGAATAAGACTTTCACAACTAATTTTTCTTTCAGCTTCCAGCTCATTCCGAAGAGAGTGCACAAGAGCTTTAAGTTGCTCTTTCTCCTTTGATAGAAGCATCTTGTCCTTTACCAGATGAACCAAGGTCGGACACACTTGCTGATAGTTTTGTGTCAGATCAGTCTGAAGTTGCTCTTCTGATACATCATCCTCTAATTCAGACTCAGACACTTCACCATCTTCAACTTCAACAATACACAGAAAAGCCACAAAATTCAGCACCTCTTCTTCTTCCTCAGAGTCTTCTTCTGAGTCTTTTTCAATTCCGATCAGAGATTTTTCCTTTCTTCTTTTCTTATTGTTGATACACTCCAGTTGTTTGTGTCCGAAGCCCTTGCATCCAAAGCATTTAATCTCGCTTCTACTTGATGTAGGACATTTTGTTTTGACATGACCGTATCCCTTGCACTCAAAGCCTTGGATCTCAGTCATTCTGACAGGTTTATTTGTCTCAGATTCTCTTTTTGTAGTTATATTCCTTTTCTTATTTTGTCCTTGTTCAACTCTTCTTAAGGCTCTATCGAACCTTTGAACCAATAAGCTAATAGGATCCTCTGTCGTATTTTCCTGTTGTACTTCATCTCGAGAGATTAGTGCCAAGCCTTTTCCCTTAGTAATACCTCCAGCCAGTTCCATTTCATGTGCACCAAGCATTCCAACTACTTCATCAAAAGTGATCTCATCATTATTGAGAGACACAAACATGGCTGCTTTGTATGCAGTCTACTTCGTAGGTAAACACCTCAGGAACTTTTTCACCAATTTCTTCTTCTTGTACTTCTTTCCAAGATTGAGTGCTTCTTGAGTCAAATAACTAATCTGAGAACTGAAGCTTTCAATTAACTCATGCTCTTCCATCTTGAGATACTCAAACCTTGATGCGAGAAAATCCTTTCTTGAACTCTGCACCTTTTTCATTCCTTCGAATTGTGTCTGCAGTATATCCCACGCCTCCTTTGCACTTTCACATCCCTGAATCAGTTTGAAGTGTTTCTTGGACACACTTGCGTGAATTGCAGACAATTCACGTGAATTGTACTTAGACATCTTTAGTTCAAACTCTGTCCAGGTCTCTTCTGGTTTTGGTGTTTCAACTCTTGTATCATCTCAAATGGTTGGTTCAGTCCATCTTGACACAACAGTTTTCCATGCCATTTGATCAATTCCCCAGATAATTGACCGGATTATGGACTTCCATTGTTCGTAGTTTGAGCCATCAAGAAGAACTTTGCCGCTGGATATCAGTTCATTGTAGTTCTCCATTTTTGTCACAAGATCTCACCTGTTACAGAATTAAACGGGTGACTGCTCTGATACCAATTGTAAATGCAAGAACTACGAACTCTGTAGTACTACACGAAGTGCTACGAGAGATTTCTCTACAAAGAAATATATTACTAGGACTCTTTCAAAAATACTTACAAGTTAATTTTTGAACAGAATACTTCTACAAGCTTAAGAAACTCCTTAGCTTGTAAAACCTACCCTACTTACTTTTAGATCGAATACAAGATCTAAAAGTCCTCTCACCTAGCCCTTGTGTTTCCCTTTGTTTACAAGCCTATGAAAACTCTTATGCTATATCTCTCTCACAGAAAAATGTGGCTTGTACCAAGCACTAGAAGCTCTACTTATACTCGTAGATCCAAGCCATCTTCAAGATAAGAATCTCTCTATATCTTCTCTTCGATGCATATTTCCAATATTCTCTCACATGAATATAGAAAATATTCTCTTTTGTGTTTATCACTTTCTTCAGCAAATCTTCGAGTATATTCCTCTCATCTTGCTCTCCAAGCTTCGTCCACGTCAACTAACTCGTCCAACTCAGCTCTCAAGTATTCAAGTCACACGTCCAGCTCACTACAGCATTCCTTGTCGCAGATCAGAACTGCTACAAACACTTTTGCATCTTGGATTAGTTTTTGATTAATTGATAAAAGACTTTCAATTTCTACTGAATTAGTAGAAATCGTACAGTGTTATGGTTTTAAAAGCTCTGTTTTAACTTAGGTTTGTGGTCTACGACCACCGCGTGCCCACAGCCACCACGTCGTTTCCAAACAGATGTATAATGTTACTTTACTGGAAGAAAATTGTAATGACCTCGACCCGGAATCGGGATTAAACCGTGTCAATCAACCTGGTTCGGTTCAAATTGAAGGGATCGGTTTAGGAAAACCGAAAACCCTAGGGTTCCCGCGTCTCTGTCTCTCTATTTAAACGCGTCTCCACCTCGGGAATCGAACCATTCCGAAACCCGTAGCGAAGCTCTGTCGAAATCTCTTCTCGAAACCGCAAACCCTAGCCGTCGGACCCTAGCCGAGCCACTCGAGTCACCCCGTGCGCCGCAGCCCCCCCTCAAGCCCTCCAAGCCACCGATTTCTCTTTCCCGTGAGCCACCACCGCCGTTTCCTTCGCCCGAGCCGCCGATCGACCAAACCCGTGAGCCACAGCCGTCGACCGAGCCTTCTTCGTCGCCGTCATCTCTTTCCGAGCCGACCGAGCCACCGATCGGGTCGTCTCCACCTCTCGAGCCGCCGACTTCGTCGATCCAAGCCCCACAGCCGCCGTCTTCTCTCCTCCNNNCCGAGCCTGATCATGCCCTCCAGCCGCCGTTCGAGCCACCGTTGCGCCGTTCCTCGCGAGCCGTGAACCCGAGCCGTCGATTGCGAGATTTCGGCGTTTGCGGCGTTTGTGAGGTAGTTCCGCGTTTCGCGTTTCCGTTGTTTCCTTTTCCGCGTTCCGTAGTTATTTCCGTAGAATTTAGATCGTTTTCGCAG
>OVAN01008769.1:0-17752 GCA_900406275.1 Anastatica hierochuntica | reverse complement strand
AATAGCATAATCTGAAGAAGAAACTCGAGTCTCTGTTTTAGGTAAAACATCAGGTTCGATTTGGTCTTCANAAAATTTCTTCAGTCTTCTTGAGACTCTATTCAGTGCTTGAAATCCACTCCAAATGCGTTCTTTTAGTCCATTCAAGCTCCGTTCCTGTAAAAACACCAAAGAACAACAAACCGCGCAAAAACGATCCGAATACATACTAAAAACCATAATTCTCGAATGAAAACCGTAGTAAAAACCGATAAAATACGAATACATCAAGATCCTTCCTTATCTTCTCAAAACTTGACACTTTCGCGAAACCCTGGTGAACCGTCATTGCAAGTGGACCAGTTCTCGCCCGAAAATCGTAAGTGGACTGTTATCGCGGTTTGGGCCCTTTCAGGCCGTTTCGAGGCTAAGTGATTTTTACGATTTATCGTGGAAAACCGTTTGACATTGGAATAAGCGGGAACAGATTCGTGGACTGATAAGGTTGATCGTATAGTTTAGACTCTTCCGGTATTTAAGTTAACCGTCGTCGTTTTATATGATTGATACGAAGTCCACAAAAAGCACGAATCCTTGCGACTATTGTCATGATGGTTTGACGGAAACTCCAATCGAGACAAAACGAGAAACGATCAGGTGACGATTCGAAGGAAATGACGATCGGAAAGGACGTGGTTCAGTCAACGGGCGACAGTTGAACGTTATCCTCGTCTCAGCGCCAACCGGCACCAAGACAGACACTCTATCTTGGCGCCAAGACGGACCTCCGGTCTTGGTTCCAATCAACATCTAGATCGGCCTCTAGTTCAGTCGTCAATCGGTTCCAAGCCTCGTTCGTAGGTTTGGCGTGAATCAGCGTTTAGACATTTCTTCAAAGTGACGCGGTTCTTCAACGCTTTTGGTGGTTTCGTATCGCTCCGGAGGACGTATTGTATGGCCTTGTGAGAGTTATCCGAGAACCATCGATGCTAATCTTAGCACTTGGATGCTCTAGCTGCTTGCGGACGGACAGACTTTATGCGGAGATTTGTCATGATCGACTATCTTCGAAGCTTTGAAGCCAGGTCAGGAAGAGACAGCCTGAACAATGAGAATCTCGGGGTTTTCAAATATCCTTACGATTCCTGTGTCCGAAGGAGAAAACGTTGTCCCCACAGTCCTTTTCAGACATCGATTTCGTCGGGACAGTTTTTGACCCCAACATCAACGATCTACCCGAGGTTCGCGAAAGATAAAAGGAAAATACGAGAAAGTCAAGGTCTGAAGATAAATATGGAAAATTCGTAAGAATATGGAATATTCCCGAAAAAATGGAATATTTCTGCGGAAGGATATGCACGAATCTAGGGCTGAAAAGGAAATGGATTTAACCTACGAAGGCATATAAAAACAGGGTTAAGGAGAAGAAAAAGAGGGAGAAAATTCATCACAACCAAACACATAGAGAATTAGGGTTTTTACTTTCGTTTTTCGTTAGCAAGCTACGACTCAACTAGGTTTACAAGTTTACGCTGTTAGATCTAGGGTTCTCGCCGACAATTCTTGTGACCACGACTTTACACCAGTTGTAAACGCTCAAACACGAATTCAGAATAAGATCTCTTTCACTGTACTTCCTTCACGATTTCTGCTTACTTTCAATTTACTTTTCGTTTAAGATTTCGTTTTACTGTAACTTCGTTATCTACAAATCCTATTTACTTTTACTTTGCAATCTCTTTACATTTAATTCATCGTTTGTTTTCATCGCGTTCTGATCTCTCAATGTTTGGCCCAGCAGAAATCCGGGACCTCAGGGAAAGTTAGGGTTTCCTGACTTTCCTTTGATTTCGTAAATCGACAGTGCGAATTTTGGTTCCCACAGTTTGGCGCTAGAAGGAGGGGGCCGCATTTTCTTTCACGCCAAATCACAGATTTATCATGAAACGATATGTCTATACTAACAGACGATGTTGTCATCTCTTTCAAGGATAGAGCAATGGTCGATCAGGCCAACCTTCGCAACAATCTCCTTGTCATCGAATTAACAATTCAAAATATCAATGTCGTAAGGGTAATAGTCGACACTGGCTGTTCGGCTTATATTATCTTTAAAAATACTATCGAGAAGATGGAAATCAATCTCTCCAAAATCGCAGGAAATTCGAGCCCGGTAACAGGCCTATCGGGAGAAACTACCATGACCCTCAACTCGACTAACCTTACAGTTAAAGCAGGAAGTGTAGCAAAAATCGTAGGGTTCTTGGTTATAGATCGCCCCGCTTTGTACAATGCAATCGTGGGCGTTCCATGGCTAAACTCCATTCAAGTCGTACTATCTACGTACCACTACTGTCTCAAATTCCCGACCTCATTCGGAATCGAAAAAATCTAAGGAGACCATAAGGTATCACAGATTTGTTTCGTTGCCGAACTGAAGCATAAAAACGCAACGACAGAAGCTTTCTTTCGAACCAAAAAGAAGAAAGATTCTGTCAAAGATGCCTCAAAACAGGATCAAACCGAGATCTTCTGGCAGTTACGGAAAGCTGAAGCCTCGGATGAAAAGCGAGAATCGACTTGCGAGCCTGTCATATCGGTATGCCTCGACGAAGAGTTCCCTAAGCATTGCGTCGAAATCAGCGCTAATCTCTGTGATCCCATAAAAACACGGCTTAAAGCTTTCTTAAATGCGAACTTACGCACGTTCGCTTGGACCGCAGAAGACATGCCAGGAATCTACATCAACATGACATGTCACAAACTCAACTTGGATCCGACTCACAAACCTGTCAAACAGAAAAAACAAAAATTGGGACCGCAACGCGCTGCTGCAGTCAATGATGAAGTTGAAAAACTCTTAAAAGTCAAATCTATAACAGAAATCAGATATCCAGACTGGCTCGCCAATCTCGTTGTGGTCCAAGAGAAAAAAAGCAAATGGCGAGTCTGCGTTGATTTCACTTATCTCAATAAGGCATTTCCGAAAGACAGCTTTTCGTTACCACTCATGGATCGGCTGGTAGAGGCCACGGCGGGTAACAAGCTCTTGTCTTTCATGGATGCTTTCTCAGGATATAATCAGACCATGATGAATCCTGACGATCGGGAAAAAACTGCGTTCATTACCGTCCGCAGCACGTACTGTTATAAGGTAATGCCCTTTGGCCTCAAAAACGCCAGGGCAACTTATCAACGACTCGTCAATCGTATGTTCTCCGAGCAGCTTGGGAAGTCTATGGAAGTATACATTGACGATATGCTCGTAAAATCTCTCGAGGAGCAAAACCACGTCGCCGATCTACAAAGATATTTAAAGAAATTAAACCTGCATAATATGAAGCTCAACCCAGAAAAATGCAGGTTCACTGTTGCATCAGGAGAGTTTCTCGGATATCTCGTCACGTACCGAGGGATCGAGGCTAACCCAAAATAAATCAACGCATTGGTCGAGATGGCCTCTCCCAAAAACAAGCGGGAAGTACCGAAACTGACTAGGAGAATCAGCGATCTCAATCGCTTTATCTCGCGGTCAACGGAAAAGTGCCTCCCTTTTTACGACATCCTGAAAGGGAACAAAAAGTTCGAATGGTTCGAGCAATACGAAAAAGCTTTCCAACAGTTAAAGCATGACTTGACAACGCCTCCAGCCCTCGCAAAACCTGTCATTGGAGAACCCATGTTCCTGTACATCGCGGTGTCAGCAGTAGTTATAAGCCGTGTTCTCATCAGAGAAGAATGCGGCGAACAGAAACCAATTTTTTACATAAGCAAAACCTTGTTAGACGCTGAAACGAAATATCCGCCGATGGAGAAACTGGCGCTCGCTGGCGTGACGTCGGCTAGAAAACTAAGACCCTACTTTCAATCGCACACGATCATCGTACTTACTTCATTCCCGCTTTGGAAAATTTTGCACAGCCCTAGTCAGTCGGGACTTGCAAAGTGGGCAATCGAGTTAAGCGAATACGACGTCGAGAACCGAACAAAGACTTGTGCAAAGTCGCAGGTACTTGCCGATTTCCTGGTAGACCTCCCTACGGAAAACGCAACCAATCGTGAACCAGACGCAATTTGGACCCTTCATGTTGATGGATCCTCGTCCAGGCAAGGTTCATGAATCGGAATTCGGCTCACGTCACCAACCGGTGAAGTAATAGAACAATCATTTTGGTTGATGTTTCACGCCTCAAACAACGAAGCCCAATACGAGGCACTCATTATCATATTACGTTTAGCTCGCGGGCTCAAAATACGCAATACCCACTCTGACTCTCAACTCGTCGCAAACTAATTCAGCGGCGAATACGAGGCCAGGGTTGAAAATATGGAGTCATATTTGAAACTCGTTCAAAATCTCGCCCAAGAATTCTACCAATTCACTCTCACGCGAATTCCTCGCTGGGAAAACATGCAGGCCGATGATGCGTTGGCAGCCCTGGCATCAAGCTCATATCTGAGTCTTAGGCGAGTAATCCCCGTAGAATTCATCGAACACCCGAGTATCGGTCCTCTCATCGTCGTAAATCTAATCCAGTCACAAGACGAGGACGTCGACGAAACCAACACTCGACTAGAACCAAACTCGGAACAATCTGAATATGGTTGCGATACGCCATGGTTGGAGACGATTCGAGCATACAGAGCCGAAGGGGCACTCCCCACCGAGAAATGGGCAGCTCCAAAAGTTAAGATCCAGGCCACCCGATATGTATTGGTGGACAGAAAAGTGTACAAATGGAGATTCTCCGGTCCACTTATGACATGCGTAGACGGAAGCGAATCACGGAGATTCATGGAAGAAGACACACTCCGGGTCTTGCGGAAATCATCCTGGCGGGAGATCCCTCGCAATCAAAATCAAGCGCCACCGTTACTATTGGCCAACAATGATCAAAGATTGCGAGAAAATCGCACGCAAATGCGAAAAATGCCAAAGGCATGCCCCGACAATCCACCAGCCTGCGAAACTTCTTTCCTCTATTTCGGCACCATATTCATTCATGCGATGGTCAATGGATATCGTCGACCCTATGCATAAATCTAAGCAGAAACGCTTCCTGCTAGTCTTGGCCGACTTCTTCCCGAAATGGGTAGAAGCAGACTCATACGCTAGCATCAAAGACGCCCACGTTGAAAGTTTCGTGTTGAAGAACCTTATATGCAGACACGGTGTCCCATACGAAATCATAATGGACAACGGATCCCAGTTCATTTCAACAAGATTCAAGGCGTTTTGCGAAAAATGGAAGATACGACTGACCAAATCCACCCCAAGGTATCCGCAAGGCAACGGCCAGGCTGAAACAATAAACAAGATCATCTTAGACGGACTCAAGAAACGCCTGGACACTAAAAAGGGCCGATGGGCAGAAGAACTCGAAGGAGTCCTTTGGTCACACAGAATAACTCCGAGAAGAGCAACGGGTGAAACTCCCTTTGTCCTCGTGTACGGGGCAGAATGCATCATCCTAGCGGAAGTCGAGTTCATCGGGATACGCAGGAGACTACTCCTCGAACGAGAAGACATGAACAATCTAATGCTACTGGATGATCTCAACCTCGTCAACGAGCGCTAAGACCAGGCGCTCATACGGATCTAAAACTACCAACAAGCAGCGGAAAAATACAACAACTCGAACGTACGCAGCCGCAGGTTCAAGGAAAGCGATCTATTTTTACGCAAAGTTTTACAGAATACCGCAGAGCGAAACGCCGAGGAAACTCGGAGCAATCTGGGAGGGACCGTAAAAGGTCATAAAAGTAGTCCCACCAGGAGCATATGAAATTGCCACAAAGCAGGATGTCAAAATTCCTAGAACCTGGAACGCAATGCATCTCAAAAAGTACTATCACTAAGCAACAACGTTAACGATAAACCGAACTACGAGACGGCTTAATCCTAGAAAAATGTACGTAGGTAGCTCTTCGCAAGAAGATTTTAGTTGTCCCCTTCCTCTAAAAAGGGGGGGAGTGGGTATACGTATACTCCCACATTTTAAAATATCCGTTGTACAAAATATTTTTAAAACTTTTTCGATAATAAGAAAACGCAATAAGATTTCCAACAAGTCTGGCAATACCCTTTTATCGCAAAAACACATCTTCTCGTAGATGACTTTACGGCTACCACAGCAATCCATGATTCGCTAAAAAAACGCCCAGGTAATATCGTAAACCCGGAAACGGAAATCATACGATAGAACCATAACTCTCTTAACAAACCTTGACTAAAAATGTTCATTAACGCATTACACTACTAAACGGAAAGATTTCCAGAACTCGCGAATTTCTGAAAAACACGATTCTGAACTCAACTCAAAACAGTTCGACCGCGACTATAAATTACAAACGAGCACTCGCCCTTACACTATACTCGTCGCTGGCCTCGTCGAGTACATAAGCCGTCTTAAAAAAACGCACCTGACCTTTCTCGAATTGGTCCTCGTACATCCGACTAGGATGATAGCGCGCTATAAAAGAAATCCAAAATTTTGGCCAGCACTTCTAGGCGACTTAAAAATTGTCCCTGGAGAGATGCTCGATTCCGACCATACGAGTCGTATAAGCCGAGAACATACCGCGGGGTCTAAACCGGTTCGCAATCAGGTTAAAATTGCAACGGAAAATGTAAGACGGAATAAGTCACCGCACCCCCTAGAACTGAGAGGAAACCTAGGTCTTGCTCTAAATCCAGCACACTGGTCTCTAACATCTCGAGGCATCATATCTAACCGATACGAGATCCTAAAACATGTCTCTTCGTTCATATCTAACGCTCAAGAAATTTTATGAAATTCCTTAACATCCTGAACGAGCAACGCATAGAACGATCCACATAAAGAGTTAAATACGAGATGAAAACTCGTATTTTTTCTCTACACCAAATCAAACTAAACCCAGCACACTGGTTTCAGACATCTCAAGATATAGTATCAAACCGATACGAGATTCTAAAATTTGTCTCTTCGCCTATGTTCTCACGTTCAGAGAAAATCTGAACGAGTAAATCTTTCAAGAACGAACAACGAATATGGCGATTCTCAGAAGGATAGACATGAGACGACAACTCGTGATCTTTCTTCGTAACTACAACACTAATTATACGCAACCAAATCAAAACGAAAACGCAATCCATATGACACAAAGCCGCAAAGCGGCAAGGGATTCACAGCCACGTACGGCAAATGTCCTGATCGGGATTATAACCTCGCTAATCATCCGCAAGTAGGACCGCGTCCTCACCCGAATTCGGAGCCCTGCGTCTCCTCCTCCCCCCTCAGCGCCATCAAGCTCAATGCCCACGGGATCCTGCCTGTCGGAGTTATCAGAAAATGGAGGAAGGGCACAATCAGTTTTCAGAGCCACGAAGATAGAACCAAAGTCCCCCTCAACGGCCTCCGGCTCCGCTTGGCGAACAAACAATTTTGCATCTTCAGCCTGTCGAGACGGGGACTCTTCATTAAGGAACGCCCGGATCTTGCTCATTGATCCCTCGATAACCGCCAAGGCAAGATCCCTGTTGTGGATATCCATCAATGAATTAAGAGAGCTCGCAATCTTAGTAAGACGAGTTCGAGAAAAGGCGTAAAGAGCAGCCCTCGACTCAGCCACGGCCTCCGCAATCCCACGGCTCGACGAGCTTTCATCGCGCTGTATCCGACGCCGCATACGACGCAACTCCGAGGATTTGGCTTTCCTATTCGTTTTCTCCTTAAGCAACAAACTCACCGTCTTTCCAAGATCTCTCTCGAGCTCGCCAATCCGAGTCTCCAATCGAGATACCTCTAGGCAATGGGTATCCTCGATACCCTCCAATTTCTTCTCAAACCGCGATGACTGGCCCTTCGACTCATCAAGCTCTTTCTTAAGACGCTCGACCTCCGAGCCGCAGTCGTTCAGCATCCCGTCGATCCAAGATATAAACTGCACGAAAGATAGAGTGAGACAAAAGAAGGAAGAAAGAAATCTGACGTCGTGAGCCACAGAACGAGCCTTGGCACGATGCTGCGACCGTGCGCTCGGGCCAGAAGCTCCTAAGAGCGAAGGTCCGACCTCGACCCCTTTAACACACCTCTTCTTCCTAGCTATCTCCGTACCAGCACAAACCCTCTTGCGCCCCTCGAAAGCAGCGGCAGGGGTGGTGCCAAAAGCACGGAGACCTAGGACGGTCTCTCGCCTAACCAGAGGAGGACGCATCGATTCAGGCCCCTTCTCCGAATCACTACCGGGAATAGGAGTCGTCGAAAAGCCCGTCGACTGGATCGTCCCATCTTTTGGAACGATCGGAGAAGGAGGTGGCGGCACAAACTCATTAACTAGTAACGTGATCGGGATCGGAGAACCCACCGGGGGAACATCGGAAACGTCTCCCACCATGATCTCTCGACGAGACAAATCATCGCGGAAAGCCAGGTACTCAGCCATGTGCTCCGAAATTTTTTCACGAGTTGGGGGATTCGAAAGATCCTCCGAAGGAGCGGCATCCACCTCAGGGTCGTTATCTCTCTGTCCATCACATGGGGAAGTCATTCTCTCTTGGCAAGAGCTCTCAAGTCAAAAGTTTGAAGAAGTGAAGAATGAATTAGGAATGAGAGAGGGAGTCCAATATTTATAAGGATTTCCATGCAATAAAATAATCGATAAAGTTCGTCTTCGCAATCATCTTGGCTGTAGATTCCGATTAAAACACACACGACTCGCCCGCAAGAATCACAATCGAAACTTGCGAGCTGGGGGGCTAACTGTTGGGGTCAAAAATAGAAGCATCGAAATCAAAGACCAAGATTCCCGAACAACTTCCGAGAGACCTTATTAAACGGATTCCAGAGCGATAAGAAGTCATCGTAAACGAGGATAACCGCGTCGCTTCGGAAATACGATCAACACAAACAACGGCAAGCCTGGACACCCATTGGGTGCCCAGAGCCACGGTCTAGGCGCCCGGACCATGCTTTCCCGATTGTCTTCTACTTCGAATCCCGGTTCAAGCGTTTCTTGTTTCGTCTCGATCGGAATCTCCGTTGAAGTTTCACGGTAATAACCGTAAAGACTTGAACCTTTTGTAAAAACTTCGTATCGATCGTATGAAACGATAATGGTTAGCTCGAACACCGAGATTGTCTTAACCATACGATCGGTCTTATCATTTCGTAAAACCATCACCGCATAGTCCTACGAAGAACGAATTCTCTGAAAGAAATCGTAAAAATCGCTTTGTCGCTAAACGGCCCACAAAGACCTAAAACGCGACAAAAGCCCACTTACGATTTTGGAACAAGAACCAGCCCAATTGCGTCAACGATCTACCCGAGGTTCACCAAAGATAGAAGGAAAATACGATAAAGTCAATGTATGAAGATAAATATGGAAAATTCGTAAGAATATGGAATATTCCCGAAAAAATGGAATATTTCCGCAGAAGGATATGGACGAATCTAGGGCGGAAAAGGAAATGGATTTATCCTACGAAGACATATAAAAAGAGGGCTAAGGTGAAGAAAAAGAGGGAGAAAATTCGTCACCACCAAACACTTAGAGAATTAGGGTTTTTACTTTCGATTTTCGTTAGCGAGCTACGACTTAACTAGGCTTACAAGTTTACGATATTAGATCTAGGGTTCTCGCCGACAGTTCTTGCGGCCACGACTTTACACCAGTTGTAAACGCTCAAACATGAATTCGGAATAAGATCTCTTTCACTCTACTCCATTTACGATTTCTGCTTACTTTCAATTTACTTTTTGTTTACGATTTCGTTTTACTGTAACTTCGTTATCTACGAATCCTGTTTACTTTTACTTTGCAATCTTTTTACGTTTAATTCATCGTCTTTTTTCATTGCGTTCTGATCTCTCGTTGTTTGGCCCAGCAGAAATTTGGGACCTCAGGGAAAGTTAGGGTTTCCTGACTTTCCTTCGATTTCGTAAATCGACAGTGCGAATTTCGGTTCCCAAAGGTAGAATTGTATGTTACATTGGGTAGAATTGTATTGAAGTGTTGATGTAGTACTGATATAACTGCGCTAGAACTGTATCTAAATTGTTGGAGGATTTTATGGCAATCAAACCAGCTCGAATGTACTTCTTGCCCAAGGAGTACAAGAAACAAATAAAGTTGGACAAGGTGTTTCATAGCAGAAGCTATTAACACTCTTGCGAACCTGAACCTAAAGCTCAGTATATCGGAGAGAAGGTGGTTTGAGGAGCATACTCAATTCAAATACCTGTTCCACGTGAAAATAGACAAGAACCACAAGGTTCAGGGGATGTGGATGTTGTTGTTGCGGGCTGCCAAAATCTCCAAGCGAAGAGAAGTGTGGTTCATTGTCAATGGCGTTCCCATCCGTTATGGTGTGAGGGAACACGCATTGATATTACGACTAGACTGCCGGAATTATCTTCTCGGGTACAAGGAGATGGGTAGTAAAGATTTTCCGAAGCGGCATTTCAAGGGAACAATAAGGTTGGAGGATGTGAAAGCGAAGCTAGAGGGAATGAGACCCCATAGAGACAGGCTGAAGATTGTGCTCATGTACTTCTTAGCAAGTGTAGTTTGTGCACAAACCAAGAGTGGAGGTGGTGCGAAAAATGTTTTTAGATTTTTTCCAAAGAGCAGTGACTGATCTTGAGTTCTGCAAGACCTTCCCGTGGATGAGATACTACTACGATTACATGTTGAAGGAGATCTCTCACACCCTGCATCATTTTAAAGGTCAGGTGAAGGAGAAAGTTTTATGGCCTCTTTCAGGTTTTTGTATTCCACTTGAGGTAAGTAAAAGAGCATTACGACATTGTTATTATTGTTTATTGTTGACCACTTAAGAAAATGTGGGTTTTCTTGCTTCTTGCTTTCGAGGCAATTACGCAGTTAGGAATTAAGTTCAGAGAACCTGTTGGAAACGCTACTGTGAAATGTTCGAGGATGTGCAAGTCAACATTCAAATCAAGTGAAATGAAAGAGTTTTATCTTTCAATAATATATGAGGAACTTGACACAACTAAGGTAAGTATTGGTTATAACTAGTCGAAAATTTGGAAATTCTCTATAACATTATGGTTTGACATTCACAGGATATTGAAAGCATCTTGCCCAAAAAAATGGTTGAAGAAGAATCTCTCCTGCTTGAAATCACGGAAGAGGATGACGATGTTGATGAGACATGTCTTGTTGTCGACAGTTGGGTTAAGCGTCACGGAAAAGGGTTGAATGTCTTTTTTGAAGACATGTACCAAGAAGATGTTGCCTCCCGAGAAGAAAAGACAGAAGAAGTAGAGCAAGCAGCTCAGCCTCCCACTGAAGGCTCCACTTCCACTGATCTGGGAGATGTTATGAAAATACTTAAGAAGATAGGAGAGTAATTGGCCGGCTTAGGCATCCCCTCCATGACGTGATGAGAGAGATGGAGATAGAGAGAGAAAATTGATGAAAGTGAGAGGGAGAGAGGGAGATAGAGAGAGGAGTGAGAATGATGAGAATGAGAATGAAAGAGAAAGAATCGAGGTGTCGAGAGAATTTCGTGTAATAAAGGCAAGGAAAAGTGAAAAAAGTTTGTGTGTTGACAGGTTACGGCGCCAAAAATATTTCACATTCCCGCCAACAAAATTTCCCATAGATATACATAAGATATTAATGTTACGAAAATTCCTCATAGTTATATTTTTGGTGTTTTTCAATCTTTTTGGTAGTACTTAACCTTTAAGTTTGTTTTAGTAGTTTTATTTACGTTATTTTTACTTTAACACATAATACGAATATTTTTATGCAACATTATGTTTGAATTCAAGATTTCTTTGAGTTTTCCTTTGTAAGCTGGTTTTCGCCTAAGAAATGTTCATGACATTACAAGGTAATATATGGGAGAATAATGCTTTTTGTAACATAGTAACCTGGAATATTTTTCATAATTATATGTTAAAGCAATAAAAAAAATGTAAACCTATGACAACAAAGTTTTAGTATATGTAATACTAATTTAATTTGAAAAAATACCAAAAATAAGAACTAGTTTTCCCTTAGTGTTACCACTTAAACTTTGTTTTGTTTCTTTAGTTTTACAGTTGAGTTCATTGTTTAGAGATATAATTACGATTGTTCTACATAGTAGTAATATGAGTGAAGTCAATATTTGTTTAAAAAACATCTGAAAGATAGTTTTACACCGCAAATAACCCAATTTTATGCAGTTTCATTTCTACACATCCCAAATAACGACCAATAAAAACCGAATGCTTGCCTTGCCCGCAATTTTTTTGCGTCCTTGTACGCCGTTCTCCAGCTGATGGAAACCTCTTAGCCTTTTTTCTTCCCTTCCTCTTGGGGCGATACTTGGGTATGATCTGTAGTCGATTGGTTGGATCCGCTACATTCCAATGAGACTTGTCTGGCACTAAATAAATTGACATGCTGTGAGCTATTTCCCATAAGTCCATCCAGTAATATGGCGTGCACAGCTCATGCAATTCTATATGGACATCACTACTACGACCCTCAACGCATTCATTATTCTTTTTGAAATATATGAACGTGGCAAGTGCGTTAGAAGCATGACCTTACACATTTAAGGACAAATTCCATAAACAATGACCATAGTGAGCTTGTGGAAACACATTAGCTATAGCACCGACGAGGCTTGTATTTCTGTCACTCATAAAAACCAATTCAGATGATTCCGGTGCCACACTTTTCAGTATCTCGAAAAACCAAGTCCAACTAGCATTATTCTCACCATCGAGCGCATCAAAAGCAATGCAAAAAAGGTGACGGTTGGGATCCTACACTGTGGCGAAAACTAGCACACCACCATATTCGTTCTTCAGAAATGTGGCATCTACAACTATCACTTTCCTCATGAATTGAAACCCTATAATGCAAGCTCCCAAAGCTATGAAGAGGTACTTGAATTTTCCTTCCTCATCCAATTTAACACTTGTCTTTGTCCCCGAATTGACAGATTCTAACATGTACAAATAGTTATAGAACATCTTGTAGCTCTCTTTCGGACTACCACGCAAATCACTAACAAACTGATTTTTCCCTCTCAACGCTTTCGAGTATGATACATCCAATCCAAGTTTTCTCTTCACAAGATCCATGATCACTTTCAGAGTTGGAGTTTCCATTTCTCCAGGATCTTCCACCTTCAAAAGAGAGGCGACTAATTGTGCCGAGTCTCTCCTCTTGACGTTGCTCGTACTTTGACTAGCCCGACAACATGTATGCATATTCGTGTACGTTCTTATCGAGAAAATTTTTGTCTTTCCAATCCTTGCAGCTCGTAAACCCCATTAATAGTTTGGTCGTGAACATTGTACCACCCATCTCGAGGGGTCTGACTTTTATAACTAAAGCATTTCTCAAATGCGGCTCTATCCACCAGCTCTTGAACTACCGTCTTACTAGAAAAATCTTGAAGCTTACTCATACCCAATTCGTCTTCCCATGGATCTCTCTCTGTAAACTGACTAGATTCTTTGACAGGTGGCTCCTCAACATAATAATCAGCCATATTCACATCTGTTTTCGACAACGGTATCCGCCTCTACAACATGCTTAAAATTCTCCGCCTCTAACACTTCGTTCTGCTTTGCTAGCTCATCTCCTCCTTCGTAGAGAGTAATGGCATTAGGTCCTACATCAACATTTGGCTCCAACTCTTCGTAGTTCATACAAAAGAATTTTTTCCTGCTCTCGATAGTTACTCGTCGTGTTCTGATCTACTTCTCGCCTGCACAAACAAAAGACATTTACGGTTCTCTTTATCGATGGAAGTTAGGTAAACATACAGATCTTCATCATCTGAAATAGTTATATGTTCCTTGCATCCAACCAGCATCGGGATGTAACTCAATTCCAATTTAACATTACTTTCGTCCAACGATAGTTTCTTAAAAATTCTATCTTCTATCATTGACAATGTGACATCCTCCACCGATGTCTTCTATATTAAGTTACACATGCGACCTTAGAATTTGAAATGTATGCTCACGTGCTTGCTCATTGTGTCCTGCCAAAAAAATGAAAAAAACACAATATATTATCCACACTTGCCCACAATTTTACCAGGGCTACTTAGTTCTCCTTTCGCAAGAACTCAAATTGAATGGTTTCGGGTGCGAATCTACTGGCTATTCACCACATTCAACCATTATCGTGTAATAATCATCCCAGAAACATCAAAACACTAATGTGAATACCAATTTAAACATTCCTATCCAATTGCAATTGTACCCTAAACCTCGATTTCAACAGGTCAAATACAATTTTCACTAATACAGCTCGAATATGAGAGAACAACCAACCTCGATTGAAAACCGAATAAACGGGATGGTCGACGGCGATAATGGATTGGTCGACGGCAGCGACGGTGACCGAGAAAGTTTCTTTTTTTGGATTTTTTATTCCATATTTTCCGTTTTACTTATTTATTTCTTTATTACCCGGCAAATGTATTTTCGTCTTCTCCTCACTCATTTAAAAGATAAGGCATAAGAGGTTAAAGAGAGAGAATAAGAGATTGAGTTTTTTTTAAGGGCATATGAGTCGATTCCTCCGCCTATATTCCCGGGACCCATCCAAGACCATAAGTATTTCTAGAGGAGAATACATACTCCTTCGTAAAAATATGACATTTTGTAGTTCAAGGTTGTGTTTTTTTCCTTTGTGAATATAAAAGCTCAAAGACTTTCTGAAGAAGATCTATTCTATGTTCTAAAGATTCCACATCAAAGGACTTGATGAGCTTTCCCGTAGTATCTGTTAATGAGCGGCGGCTGCAAACAAAGATGAATCATATATTCAGTCAGAGCTCTGTAACAAATTATACTCAAAACCCTTTTTTCGAGCAACAGGTTTCTTATATACGAAACTATACACTATTTTCTTTCTTTTTTCCCTCTTTACCTTCTTGACTCCTGAGACAACTGGTGTAAGCTGAGGGTAGAACTTGAAGAACTTCATGCTTTCAAAAGCTTGCTTAGCATCTTCTCTCATTTTTTCTTCTGCTGCTTTCTTCCCAGCTTCCTTAGCCAGCAAGAATTATACCGTACTAAGCAAACAAGTTCATCGAATGTAGGTCAATTACATTAATCTCAATCAGGTTACATTTTCACCACTCGATTAGCTTTCTTTGCTGCTCGAACCTCCTCTTTGACAAGAATAAAAATAATAAGCTAATGAACAATGGAAATGAGAGATGAACTCAAGCGCAATGAACTGATATTTGTGCTACAGGTAAAACTTACTTTGAATTCATCCTTTTGTTCCGGAGATAATGCTTCAACTTCAGTCAACTCATCAACAAATTCCTGAGATAGATGCGCAAAAAAGTCATCTCAAGATAACAACTCTCTTGAACCAAATGAAGAAGTATCTTAAGTTTTATGGTTACTGAAAATCCAAACGCACACCTCAAGTTCGTATAACTCCCAGTCAAATGTACATAGAACCTGGCACCAACAGAGTATTAAAGCTTGATTATTAAGAAAATACACAAAAACAATGTGCCTCTGTCCAACCATTTCATGTAAACCTGCCACTTATAACTTAACACTCATTGCATGCCAGAAAACTTACGGGCGGTACAGAAGGGAACATTATATCAACTGTAGTACTCTGTTCAAGTTCATCTTCTTTAAATGGATTATAGATATCTGGAAAGCAAAAAAAGGAAGAGATATTATATTTGGTTGTAGCTAGCCACATACATGACAAGGAAAAATATAAAGATCCTCCACCGCCAACAGCATGTCATTTCATATAAATGGTTTTCAGTGTAAATTTTAACTAATGTACATAACACATTCTGGAAGAATACTCACAAGGAAGGCAATACTGGAACTTCATAACACATTCTTCCTTCATATTTCTGAGAGCAGCTCTGCAGATAATTTACAAAGCTAAATTGAGTAAACTGGTAGATTCAGACAATACTATTTGTTATAAGACTACATATTTGCAATAGAGAAGACCCATACATGCACCTTAAAGAAAATCCATATGTGGAAATGCAGGAACAGACAATGCAACCCAAACCATCACTGTCAAGTAGCAGATACGTGATGCAATGTTCCATGTCCTAATTCAAGTGTAATGTTACTAAAATTTCCTTCCTAGCAAGTGAACATCGACTTCTTTTTCAGCTCTATCAGTCATCTTACCTCCTCTGCGTACAGCCGAAGCTAAATATTTGAAAGTTCATCCTATCAACCTGTCTATCTCTGCAAGAAGAACAAAGAAAAAAGTAAGAATAACCTATGAGTCTATTACATAATCTTCATCTCTCTTCTCAAAGATTTAGGCCATCCAACAAATTTAGTGACATCGCACGTGGAACTCATGGTACCTTTTTTCATATGGAAGGAATCCAGTCCATTTTCATATGCTTCATTGGAACGATTTTTTCACTGCACTCTGAATCGATGTGACTGCTAACTTATCAGAAGGCGGAAAGGATGACTGAATCTGCATATATAGTATTTTAGAAAGAGAAATGACATATTATATGATCAGTGATAGCAAGAAAACCGTTGAAAGAGATTCAAACAATAGCTTACAGCAACAACTGTTGGGACATGGACAACCTTGTGTACATCTTTGTAGAGGACCATCTGAGCAGTAAATATAGATATAGAAAGGTTAAAATATGAAGAGATGCTTAAAACTACAACAAATCTCAAAACATGAAAGTAAAAAAGCAAGAGAAACATCTTACGTTCTGCAATGCCAAAAACAAAGACTTTCTTTCCATAGAGCATTCCTCCTTCCTCCAATGCTTCCTGACACACAAACGAAGATACATAGATACTCGAAACAACAATTGACAAAAAAAAATTGGAGAATATAATCCAAACAACTTGCATCGAGATTTTTGAAATCCCATTTGAATTCATAAATTCCATCTAATTTGTAACACTGTCATCAGAATTTAACAACCATAAGCAATGAATATCAATGGAGACAGTTAATGTAAACAGTTAATGTAACAGAATATACCGCCGTTCCCACTGGAAATACAGCCTTCCACAAATCGTCCTGAAACACACAAACAAGGGCAGATATAAATTTGCTACTTGCACAGCAGAAATAAGAAAGGAAAACAAGCCCTTTGTTAGTGATTTAAAATACTTGAAAATGATACACTGACTGAAGCTCACATATGGCAGTAGAATAAGTGGTTATTCCGACGCCACCAAAACTGTTATTACGATTCTTTCTTGCATACAAGACCTCTTAACAGATTCGCAGTATAGGTTAAGTTATATGAGATGCAGCACAAAGCAAAGGAAAAAATTCCCAACTAATGGACATAAATGTCTAAAGCGTATCCAATTGTTGTTTTCAAAGCATATAAGTGTTATCATAAAGCTTAAATAAACGAAACACACATCAGTCTTATCCGAGTGATGAATCTTGAGCAGTATACATGATATAACCTAGACAAAGGTTAGCAAGGTATACCAGATTACGTTTCTCCTCAAAGTACTCAGTCTTGTTGTCTGGTTTGGTTTCTTGGCTCGTACAACAGGTTTCGTCCCATCTTTCTTCTCAGTTTCCCTCTTCGTGGTTCTTATTCGCTTACCACCACGACGAGGAGGTTTTGGGACCTGTATCAGACCCACCTCATGCATCGATGCCTCTAGAAACTCATCCATCACCTCATCGTTACGACACTCAAAAAATGCACCTTTGTGACTTGCTTCTAACCTAACCATTCTGTAATACTCGGTTTTTCCAATCCCGGTTCAATTGGAGAGAAACCAGAAATTAAGCCAAA
>OVAN01008768.1:0-17753 GCA_900406275.1 Anastatica hierochuntica | reverse complement strand
TCGGTCGTCAATCGGTTTCAAGACTCGTTCGTAGGTCTGGCGTTAATTGGTATTTTAGACATTCCTGTGAAGCGATGCAGTTCTTTAATGCTTTTAGTGGTTTTGCATCGCTCCGGAGGACGTATCGTGTAGTTGTGTGGAAGTCTATCCGAGGACCGTTGACGCTAGTCTTGGTACTCTGATGTTCTCAGTTTCTCTCGGACGACAGACTTTATGCGGACATTGGTCATGATCGACTACCTCCGAAGCTCTGAGACCGGTTGGGGAAGAGGCAGCCTGAATGATGGGAATCTCGGAGCTTTCAGATTTCCTTACGATTCCCATTTCCGAAGGAGGAAACATTGTTTCCGAGACCCTTTCCAGGCATCGATTTCGTCGAGACAGTTTTTGACCCCAACATAATGAATGTTAACATCTTGCTTATGGGCTTTGCCATACTTGACCATGGGAAATCACTACGTTTGAGCTATGTTTTAACCATTTTTACCACTCTTTGTTAGCTCAAGTGGCTACTCTCATATTTAGATTATTGACCTACCCTTGTGAACCCTTAAACCTTTCCTTCAAAAACCCCTATTATTTCGATATGTGAGACCTCTTTTGGAAAGTGCACACACGGGCGAAATCCCGAGTGAATTGAAGTTGATCAACAAAGAGGATATTTTCTTAGAGTTAGCCTCACTTTAAGGCTAACTAGAGTTATAGGAGGGGAAAATCGTTGTGGTTTTAGGTTTGTCTAAGTCTTGGGAATGGTTAGTGTGTATTGAGTCAAGTAGATGTTCCTTATTGCATATATGATCGTAGGTTGTTTCAATAAGAAAAAAAAAAGAAGGAAATCGAAAAAATAAGAAAAAGAAGTGAACGAAAAAAGCACTAGAGATTAGTTCTAAGTTTAAGCTCTAACCTTATAAACTAAAATCTTAGAGAGTCCACCCTTAAAAAGAAAAACAAACAAAGAATCGAAGTGATTAGATAGTGGCTCTTAAAATTAAAAGAAGGTTAGTAGCTTAGAAGTTTGAAAGTTTAAGAATATCTAGTTGTCTACAAAAAGAAAAAGAATGAGTGAGTTTGGTTCAATAAAATGTTTATGGTCTCTATATCTAGGATGGGAAGTATATCAAGTATGTGTCTAGATCCTTACGAAGCAATGAGGTGGAAACAATTAGAGGAAGTAAATGATTTGTATGCATAAATTTTTCGGCTACCACCTTTCTTTTGCCTATTGTCTTGCACTACTTTTGTTTGAGAGAAATCATTTTAAATCGAGAGAACCCTCTTCTTTTTACACTTCTTTACATCAAAACCTTCTTTGAACTCTAAACCGAATTGATAAGATGCATTGCCCATGGGTAAAGAACTCACGCCTAAGCTTAATTGAATGTAAAAAGGAGTTGGCGATGGGATAATTTATGAATGATTAGCTTAGATTCTAGAGTTGGTTTTGTGATGATCATGGAGAAGTACATAGACTCTTAGATGATCTTTGCACCATTTTACTTGTTTTGAGGATATTGGGCATAAGGCATTACTTTTCTTATCTTGGTTTTGAGTTCCCACTTGCAAACCTCATTTTTCGGGTTTGGTCTTTGTTGTTTGCTTGAGGACAAGCAAAGGATAAGTCCAGGGATATTGATGTGTACATATTTTCATGCATATTTTGATGCATTTTAGCTTAGTTTCATCCACATTTAGGTTATAAATATTGTATATAAGTCTTAGAATCCATAGGTTTGACTCTAGAGTCTAGTTTAGGATTATATTGCATTTGCATATCATTTTCTTTGCATTTGTAGGTGCAACTTCAAGATGGATTCATGGAGGCTCTAAAGGTGGATTCAAGGTGTAACTGGAGCTAAACATTAAGAACAAAAGGAGCTAAATTCTATGGGAGAAGTTTGGATCAAGTAGAGGATTCAAGAGGAGGAAGAAGAGACAAAGAGCTTTCAAGGTGCCTAGTTGTCGACCCCTAGATGGACAGTGAGCCACCTCGGGTCGACAACAGCCTCCCTTGGCAGCCTTGCTGCCCAAGGTGAGCTATAGTCGACCTCTTGGTTGATGGTGGGCTACCTTTTGGCGATGGATGCCTACTTTGACGTGAAGAAACCCTTTTTAGGGCACCCATACTTCTTCCTTTTAGTATAAATAGCCTCCTATTGAACCAAGAACATAACTTTGCTTAGCTTTTGATCAACTTTATTTTTCTTTCATCTATTTTGAGATTTAAACTATTGTAATAACTTCTTGATACTNATCAACTTTACTTTTCTTTCATCTATTTTGAGATCTAAACTATTGTAATAACTTCTTGATACTTTTGAGTGGATTTGGATCTTTTATTTTCATCTCTTTCTCTAGATCTATCATCTAAGAACATGGGAGCTCAAAGACCAATCTTTGGATTTCCATGACTCTTAGTGATTAGATCCTTCTTGGATCTTGAGATATGGTAGGCTAGGGTTAGATCTAGGGTTGTGATGGATAATTAGGCTAGATTTTGGCATGGGTTCCTACTAGATCTAGTTTAGTTCTTTAAAGTTCATTGCTTGCTCATTGACGCCTAGAAGTGTTCGATGAAATGATTGAGAGAACTATATCTATGTTTTTCACTTTGAGCTATGAGAGTAGTTTTCCCAAAGGGGACATCAAGGTGTTACATGGCTAGAAGGGCTTGAGGAACTCTATCACTTACATGTTTAGATAGGCAAAAACGAGGGTTTGGCCTTGTAACGTGTATGGGTAAATGGATATTCGCCACGAGAGTAGGTTGATCGATAATAGAGAGATCCTTGGTCTGGGAATATCTTCAATCCTCTAATAAAGCCTTACCCAGGTCCATCACGTCACTAGATCGACCCCGAACCCGTTACTATTATCTCAAGATCCTAACTTTTATTGTTTACATCCAAGTTCACTCTTTTATTGCTTTACTTACTTGCTTCTTTACTTATTGCTTTTTTTATGCATTTTCATTATGTTTGTCCTTGTTGATCATTAGATTTAGTGGAGACCCGTGACAATCCCCATCTAAATCTCCCACCTAGACTAGGATTCTTAGTGTATTCCCTTTGCTTAGGTTCTACTAGTCTAGCCTTCAAATCCTTGGACAACCCTAAAGTACTACAATTGACCCCGTTCTCTTCCGGGATTGAAATTAGGGTTTAGGTTTATAAATATTAAACTTCGACAAACAAAACCAACGTCAACCATCTCGAATCTCTATCGAGTATGTTGATATGTCTACATCCACACCATATGGATTTTTGTCGGATGTTTTGGTTGAAGTACGAGGACTTCTCATACCTACTGACTTTCAAGTTGTTTTTACTAAAGGAGGGAAGACAAATATATTGATAATTGGCTCCCAATTCTTAGCTACTGCTGGAGCAATCTTCGATTTCCCCAACAAAAGAATTTTCTTAGCAAGAGTGAACAAGCAAGTCTTTTACCCTACTATGAGCTAAAACTCCAGGGCAAATAAAGCTATTTTGGAGGACAAGAAGGTTTTTCTAGAGCCTGGAGATAGCCATAAGACACAACAAGTCTCAAAGAAAAAAGCTACATCCATCGAAACTTCAACTTCTTCAAAACCGGCGAAAATGGATACAAAGAGAGACTCTTATGCCATCGAGGTACAAAATGAAGCTTTCTTAGACGTGGATGAAGAATAGGAAGAGGTCTACAAGTTTCCAGTATCCTATTTTAAAGTCAAGATCTGAATCCCCATTGGTCTTGATTTGAAGAACGATGAAATTTACAAAAAGAAGCTCGAGAACACTTTTAAACTATTCCCGAAGGCAATTGTAATTTATGAAGCTATTGGAGGCATGCTTGTTGACCTCAAATCACCCTCTACACCACCAATTCTAGAGACTCAAGAAGCTAAAGGAACCACAATCTCTTTAGTAGAAACTGATCATGCCTAAAAAGTGAAAGAAGTCAAGCTAAAGACTCAAAACAAACGCTTTTTGGGAGGCAACCCACATAGTTTTAAATTTTATTTTTAATATATGGGACTTATTTAAATGTCTAATAGTTATTTTTATTTTTGCAGGATTTTAAAAATCAAGAAAAACACACACAAAAAAAAATTCAGACTCAAAAACAAACCTGAAAGTTGTTGTGACTGAGTGACGACTGACAAAATATAGGAGTGTGTCACAGAATGGAAGTCGACTAGTGTCAGGAGCAGAATGCCTCAAATTAGTTTTTCAATTTTGGCAAGAAAGCGGATCTAATCATTTATGTCATCTTATGGACCATTCCAAACATTCATTCTATATTGGAGAAGGATGTTAAGGACTGCCAATCAATCTAAGTCTTCAATTCAAAAATTCTTGGAACAAAGTGATGATATCATGAAGAACCAAGAAGATAAGCTTGAGAAATGCCATCATTCGATCATACTGAAGTACTCAGAGCTATCCTAAAGAGTCTTAAACAATACCAAAAGATGTAAACAAACTTCGAACTTCATTCTTTATTAACTAACACTATATGATAGGTGAAATGTCTGAGAGAAAACGACCTTGGAACGGTCAAAATCAAAAGTTCCCTGGAGGATCAAGTTCTTAACAAAAGGAAACATGGAGATTTCCAGTACCCGCAAAGCAAATCAACTCAAACCATCGAAGACACCCGAGCAAAGTGACCATTATGAGCAAAATAGCCCGGTTAGAATTTTAATTTTTTGCTAATATTACGTCTTTTCCGGCTATCCAATGAGCTTGGCAAAGACAAAACTGCCATTTTCATATAAGAATCAGGTTGGCAGACTAAAAATTCACCATATGACTTTAAAGATTCGAGCAACAACGACCAGCTATCCAAACAAGTTCTTAATCCGACCAAAAAGAAGTTTCAAGAACTCAAGAACGTCTAGATGGTCGTATCTTCAATTCTTTCGGGAAAATCAGCCGTCAAAAATTTCTAAAAGCATTTTGGTACCAGAAAGAAAATCCTGGAACACTAACTGACCCATCGATATTCAAAACTACCGATCGAAACCTGACACGACCAAGGAATATCCAAAACGGCCGAGAACACATCCCGACCGGCCAAAGAGAAGCTCATGACTAATGTGTGCCAAACCAAGCAGTGCAGCTGGTGTCAAGGGTGACGTGCCTCAACCAAGTGCACCAGCTGAGCCTTACGATTGGTTGGCATGAGTGCTAGCACCGGTCTTTACTAAACCAGCACACGCGGCCAGTCCTGGCATTCCTGTGCCTCGTTCGTAACTTCCCGACCGGCCGGCGTGATTTCCACGGACTAGTTCGTGCCAAAATACGGTCCCCGACCGGTCCGAAAGGTAAGTGATCCCAAATCTTAATTTTTGTGTCCAAAACCCAATTTTTACAAAACCAAACTAATTTCCCAATTTTTACTTAACCAATTTTGAAATAAGGAAGAGAAAAACAAGATTTTGGTTTTCACTTTAGTATTTTTAGATCTAAAACTCTAAATACTTCATCTCTTTCTCTTTAGCAAGTTTTAGAACCCTAAACAACAAAATTTCAAAACTTTAAATTCTTGAGAGGAGCATGTGTGAGGGGAACTATTTGCCATTAGGCTACAGATGAAAAAGAAACTTTAAATTCTTTGTTCATTTATTAAAGTTGAACTGATTTCCATTGAAGAATCTTAATTCTTTCATCATTCAAGCATCAAGGTATGTTCTTAAACTCTCCTTCTCTTAAAGTTACAAGTTTTAGCATTTTATAAATTTATTAGATTTAGGCTTTTCTTAGCTTGATTCTTAGAGATTTCCTTTAAAAAAACTTTTTGGGGTCATAGATTATGTAATATGAACTGAGCTCTCTCTGTTGCAGGAAGCTAAGACCAACAGGTTTGGTACATAGGGTTAATTCTGGTTAAGTGCTGGTATGGCAAGGAGGAGAATTAATTACCGGTTAAGTACTAATGTTTGGTTTAGCAGATCCTGGTTTACATAAAAGAGTAAAGTAGTTTCTCAAGTCTATGTTGAGAGAAACAAATATATTGTAACAAACTTTGTATCTTCTTCTTCGAGCTTCTCTCCTCCATTAGAGAGCTTGTGAGTTTCTTGATAGTGAAATTTCTGGATTGATCTGGCTCCAGAGAGAGTAGCTTCACACACAGTGGGTGAACTCTCTGGGTAAACAAAAGCTTGTGTTGTTCATTCTTGTTCTCTGTTTTTCGTTTAACCTCAAGAGAGAGAGAGATAATCAGAATCAAAGAGAGCTTCGTCGTTGATCATATTCAGAGAATCTTTTCGATTACTTGATTAATTCCGCAACATTTGGTATCAGAGCACCAGTCAACGATCTTGATGACGACCACAAGAACGGAGGTGGAGCGATTCTATGGCTCTGGTGACTTTTCTCTTTGGACGATTCGGATGATGGCGCACTTCGGTGTTTAAGGCTTGAAGAAAGTAGTCTTGAGCGACGATTTCGAGAAACAGGTTCCTCTGACGAAGACTGAGGAAAAACAAGAATCGAAAGGTGATGAGAAATCTCTTCCAGCAAGTGGTGATTCGCCAAAGGGTGACTTAGTGAAGACAATACTTGATGAATCGCTTCTGGAGAAGGATGAAATGGCCAAGAACCTGATCATTCTGAACATTAGCGATCAGGTATTGAGGAAGATTAAACACTGTACAACGGCAGCATCAATGTGGTCAACACTTGAGAGGCTCTACATGTCTAAGACTTTGCCAAATAGAATATTTGTTCAATTACAGTTCTACACATTCAAGACTGATGCCGCAAAGTCTGTTGATGCTAATGTGGATGAGTTTCTGAAGATTGTGGCAGAGATAGCTAGTTTAAATGTGAGTGTCTCCGATGAGATTCAGTCCATTTTGTTCTTGAGTTCTCTTCCAGCCAGTTATGATCAGCTAAAGCACACGTTGAAGTATGGCAGAGATGGATTGACTTTAGAGGAAGTAATCTCAGTTGCAAGATCACGTGAAAGGGAATTAGCTGAGGCGTTGAAACTTGATAGAGCACCAGCTGCTGTGTTGTATACTAAAGATAGAGGAAGATCGAGTTCAAGAGATCCTCCAAGTCAAAAGGGTAAAAACAGAAATCGATCTAAATCTAAGTCAAGATTGGTGTGTTGGTATTGTAAGAAAGAGGGACATGTCAAGAAAGAGTGTTTTGCTAGGAAGAAGCGGATGGAGTTTGATGGTGAGGGAGAGGCAGCAGTTATGGTAGATAATGGTGGTGTTGCAGATGTATTAGCAGTATTTGATGATGAGTCTAGGAACAGTTGGGTCATTGATTCAGGTTGCACCTATCATATGACTTCAAGGCGAGACTGGTTTGTTAACTTTCAGGAAATAGAGAAGAGTCAAATACTGTTAGGAGACTATCATACGGTTGAAACTCAAGGAGTTGGTTCTATAAGAGTAAAATGTAATGGTGGTTCTGTGAAGATAATGCACAACGTAAGGTATGTGCCTCACTTGAGAAGAAACTTGATCTCAACAGGGACTTTAGACAGACTCGGATACAAGCACACAGGTGGAGAAGGAAAGATCAGTTTTCACAAGAATGGAAAGATAGCTTTACGAGGTTTATTGAAAAATGGTTTGTATCTCCTTGATGGTGAGACGCTTACAGAAGAAGTGTGTCAATCAGAGAGCAAAACTGAACCAGCGTCGATATGGCATAGTCGCTTGGGCCATATGAGCTTCGGTAATATGCAGACTCTAGTGAGAAATGGGATATTGTAGAAAAAGGACATTAGTTTAGAGTTCTTCTGTGAACATTTTGTGTTTGGAAAAGCAAAAAGGGTTAGCTTTGGAGTTGGAAAACACGACACAAAGCAGGTTATTGAGTATGTCCATGCGGATCTTTGGGGTTCTCAAAATGTTCAGCATTCACAATCTGGTTATCAATATTTCCTTTCCCTCATTGATGATCACTCCAGGAAGGTTTGGATCTTCTTCCTTAAATCGAAAGATGAGACTTTTCTGAAGTTTTGTGAGTGGAAAAATCTGGTGGAAAATCAGGTTGGAAAGAAGGTAAAATGCTTAAGGACCGATAACGGGTTGGAGTTTTGCAACAGTGCTTTTGAAGGTTTTTGTAAGAAGAATGGGATTGTTAGGCATCGAACTTGTAGCTACACACCGCAGCAGAACAGAGTAGCGGAAAGAATGAATCGGACAGTTATGGAAAAGGTAAGGTGTTTGTTCTCTGAGTCGGGTCTGGATGAGAGTTTCTGGGCAGAAGCAGCGGCTACGGCGGTGTACCTGATAAACAGGTCTCCTGCTTCAGCCATAGATAACAAAGTGCTTGAGGAAGTTTGGCTTCGAAAAGCACCAGGTTACAAGCATCTTAGGAGGTTTGGTTCCATTGTCTATGTCTACACAAGCCAAGGAAAACTACAACCAAGAGCAGTAAAGGGTGTTTTCATCGGTTACCCTCCAGGAATTAAAGGGTACAAAGTCTGGCTAATAGATGAAAACAAGTGTACAGTGAGTAGAAATGTGAAGTTCTGCGAAGATTCATTGTATAAAGACTTGCTCAATGCTAAACCAGTTCCTGAGGAGAAAAATACAAAGGCAACGGTAATGATTGATCTATCTGTGAAGTCTAATATACCTGATACAGATCATATAGATTCAGGTGGTGTTGATCAAACAGTTACTGAGGTGAGTGAAGATGAGACTGGTGATGAGTCTCCGCAAGATCGGGTTGAAGAGTCGGCTAAGACCAGTTTGTCTCAGTACCAGTTAGCACGTGATCGACAAAGGAGAACCATAAGACCTCCTGCTCGATTTGATGATTATAGCGAGGTAGTCTTTGCTTTAACCATGGTTGAGTTAGTGTTGGTAGAAGAACCAGGAAGCTATGAAGAGGCTAAAAAAAGTGCTGATTGGGTTAATTGGAAGAATGGAATGGATGATGAAATGAGTTCTATGATGAGAAACCATACCTGGGATTTGGTGGACAGACCGAAAGACAGGAATATAATAAGCTGTCGTTGGTTGTTCAAGTTGAAACCAGGTATTGAAGGTGTTGAGCCAGCAAGATACAAAGCTAGATTGGTCGGGAGAGGTTTTTCTCAACGAGAAGGTATCGATTATCAAGAGGTATTCTCTCCTGTTGTGAGACATGTGTCAATTAGAGTGTTGTTGTCGGTTGTGGTTAACTTGAACCTTGAACTTGAGAAAATGGATGTGAAGACGGCGTTTTTACACGGTGAGCTTAAGGAGGATATATATATGATGCAACCAGAAAGTTATGAGGTTGAATGAGAGAAAGACAAAGTGTGTTTGCTCAAGAAATCCTTGTATGGATTGAAACAATCCCCAAGGCAATGGAATAAAAGGTTTGATCAATTCATGTAAACACAAGGCTATAAGAGGATGAAAGGGATTCATGTGTCTACTCTAAGAAAGTGAGTCAGGATGAGTATGTGTACTTGTTACTGTATGTGGACGATATGCTGCTGGCTGCCAAGTCCATGTCAAGGATACAAGGTCTTAAAGATCAATTGAGTGCTACTTTCGAGATGAAAGATTTAGGAGCCCCAAAGTGTATTCTTGGTATGGATATCGAAAGGGACAGAGTTAATGGAACATTGTGTTTGTCTCAAGTTAACTATCTGAATAAAGTGATACATAAATTCAAAATGAGTGATGCAAAGGTCTCACAGACTCCGATTGGTGCACACTTTAAGCTTGCTGCGATTGCAGAGGATGAAGAAGGTATTAAAACAGATGATGTACCGTATTCGTCGGCTGTGGGAAGCATTATGTATGCTATGGTAGGTTCAAGACCGGATTTAGCATATGGAATCGAGTTAGTGAGTCGGTATATGAGTAATCCAGGGGTGGTTCATTGGGAGGCTGTTAAATGGCTTCTCCGATACATCAAGGGTTCGAAAGAGTTGAAGCTGGTGTTTACTACGAATAAAGATATGAAGATTGAGGGTTTTTGCGATTCAGATTATGCTGCTGATTTGGACAAACGAAGGTCTATTTCAGGGTACATATTCAAGGTAGGAGGGAATGTAGTAAGCTGGAAGTCAAGCCTCCAACCGGTAGTGGCACTATCAACGACCGAGGCCGAGTATATCTCTTTGTCAGAAGCGGTAAAAGAAGCTTTGTGGCTTAGAGATTTGCTGGAAGATTTTGGTTTTAGTCAAGATACAGTGACTATGTGGTGTGATTCGCAAAGTGCAATATGTCTCTCTAAGAACAACGTTCATCATGAACGCACAAAACACATTGCTACAAAGTATCACTTCATAAGGGATGTAATAGTAGATGGTGTTGTGGATGTGGTAAAGATTCATACTAGTTGCAATCCCGCTGACATATTGACGAAAGTTGTACCTGTTAACAAATTTAAAGCAGCTTTGAGCTTGTTGCAGGTAAGGTGCAACTAGATGATTCGGTTTCTTTGGCCAGGGTGTAGATTCAAGAGTGATTTCACAGTAGAAGATTAAGAATAAATGAGAAGAAGAAAGTAGAGAAAAAGGTGGAGTGTATAAGCATCAGTTCAAGGTGGAGAATGTAATATGAACTGAGCTCTCTCTGTTGCAGGAAGCTAAGACCAACAGGTTTGGTACAGAGGGTTAATTTTGGTTAAATGCTGGTATGGCAAGGAGGAGAATTAATTACCGGTTAAGTACTAATGTTTGGTTTAGCAGATCCTGGTTTACATAAAAGAGTAAAGTAGTTTCTCAAGTCTATGTTGAGAGAAACATATATATTGTAACAAACTTTGTATCTTCTTCTTCGAGCTTCTCTCCTCCATTAGAGAGCTTGTGAGTTTCTTGATAGTGAAATTGCTGGATTGATCTGGCTCCAGAGAGAGTAGCTTCACACACAGTGGGTTAACTCTCTGGGTAAACAAAAGCTTGTGTTGTTCATTCTTGTTCTCTGTTTTTCGTTTAACCTCGAGAGAGAGAGAGAGAGAGAGAGAGAGATAATCAGAATCAAAGAGAGCTTCGTCGTTGATCATATTCAGAGAATCTTTTCGATTACTTGATTAATTCCACAACAGATTACACTTAGACCATGTTAAATAGCTTGTTTCAACTCGATTTTGAAATTTCAAATTTTTGAACTTTGAGAACCTAAAAAATCCAAAAATTAGTGTTTAAATTTGCTTAATTTGCTTGTTCTAAAGTCATTTCTTTATGTATAACTAGGATATGCTAGTTATTATGCATCATTTGACCACAACCACAAAATTGAAATTTTTGGTGATGATTTTTGGCTTAGTGTATTGAATCTGAAAATACTTTGAATTTTTGAAAAAATGAGTTCTTGCTTGTTTGATGATTTTGATTTGTTTCTCATATCATTTAGATGTTTGTTTGCTATTACAAATTGCTTAAGAACATATATGGATTCTCTTTGAAGTTTTCAAGAGACTCATTGCCTCTCTCAGTTTTTGATTTTGTAGGATATTCAGCAATGGATAATGAGGAGATCGTGAGGAAATCAACAAGGATAGCTATCCGAAAGGAAAGAACTCTAAAGATTCAAGAGCCAAGCAATCCTTCGAAATCTGGAAAATCCAAGAAGTTGAAAACATCTACTAAGGAGAATTCAAAGAAGGTGAAAAAGAAGCATAGGAAGGATATAGCTAGTGAGAGTGAAGCTACTTTGGGTGATGAATCAAATGAGAATGGAGAAGAGACACAAGGAGAAGAGATGGTTTTTGTTCTGGTTTCTCAAATCATAAATGATGTGCCCAAGTCTCCACCACCAAAGAGGCAAAGAATGTCAAGAGCTAAAGGACTTAAGCTCACCATTTTGGCACCTTCGGAACCAAGAAGAAGAGTTGTTGGACCAAAGATGGATCCAAGCTTCGATTATGGGGCAGCCCTTGCAACCATAAAGGTTCAAGCCCCATTGAAGATTCACCTCATAACACTTGATGTTTTAGGATTGACAAGAGATGTCACTTGGTTTTTGGAAGCTTTGAAGTTGAGAGCTTTTGTAGAGATTTCTTTCTTGTTCTATGAGGAGCTTTCCAAGGAGTTCCTTAGCACTAGTGAGCTCTCATATCCCAAGGAAAAATGAGCTAAGGCTCAAGATGGAGTTCTCACTTTCTCGGCTAGAGATACTACTTACTCTTTGACTATTGGTGAGTTGTGTGAGATTTTGCACTTGGAGTGTTTAGATGAAGCCAAGTTAAGCTCGGATCACGCGGCATACACTGTTTGGGATCGATTTGCACATGAGACACTTAGGCCAGGGCATTCGAAGGAGGCCAAGATTGGACATCCAACGATTTACTATGTGCATAGGCTGATTCCGCAGAGGATCTTTAGTAGGACCGAACAGAGTTTAGTACTTAGGCATGAGTTCTTCATCCTCATCTCTCCTTTTGTTGCTAGTCCTCATAGAGCCAACTATGGCGCTCTCTTTACTAGGAGGATGATAGATGTGAAGCACGAGGCTGCAAAGGAGACTAGAGAGCCCAATTGTAAGTCTCATTTTGTAGAGATCATCACTGTTACCCTCCCTTTTAGAGGAGTAGATTTGAGTGTTGAGACACCTATTGATTGCAGTGAATCGCTGGATCTCTCGGCACTTGCTAGATCTCGCTATCTTACGTGTTGGATTCAGGGTATTGAGACCTTTTCCTACCAGTTCGTGCCTCTTCATAACATAGAGCCAGCTTGCTACATTCTTCCTTGCTTGTCACTTCTATCTATGCAGGAAGGTCATACTCTTTTCGACCCTTATCCTTCTCAGATTTACAGGAGATCTTTATAGTTCCCCATCCTTAGCATGAGGAACTATCATAGAGCCAAGGCGTTTATCTTCAAGGTTGTTGCACAAGTAGGAGGATCACTTCCTAGGAGCATGGTTGCTTCAGATTTTGTATCACAAATAGAGTCTTTGGAGGGTCTTCGAGCTACAGAGAGGAGTAGGAGAGTTCGACTAGAGAGGATGATGAGCAGAGTTGTTCGTGTACTTAGACACATTGTACCATGAGTTTTCAGGAGTACTCGCAGAGAGAGAGAGAGCTGAGCCAGCTGACGACGGAGACTTAGAAAGTTTCTCTCTAGTTTCAGACTTTGGACATAATGTAGCTGAGACATCAGACACGACTCAGAGTGACTCTCAGCCCACGCAGGATACACTCCCACACAGGATTCAGACGTAGTTGTGAGATTCACATTCAGCAGATTTTTGAGTCTTTATCAGGTGTCATTGTTCGAGGCATTTTCTTTTTCATTTCATTTTTATTTTTATTCTTATTTTTATTTTATTGAGACTGTTATTCTCTACTTTTAATTGTTTTTGCACCGAGGCAGTGCAAGGTAAGTCCGGGGATTTATCCGTTACTAATGAGTTTTCTTTTTTCCTATGTACTTTATATTTTTATTGAGTCATTTTATGTTTTATTGAGTCAAAACATGTTGGAATCTATGATCTTATGTTGCTGGAAATTTTTGTTTTGTGTTAACTTTCGTGTTATTCCTACAATAGTTATTGACTGCAGATTTTACTGAACGGAAACCTATAAGTGGATCGATCTATCAGGACAACCATGTCCCGTTAGGACTCAGATTTTCAAAGCTGGTTCCAACCTTAAAATGAATTTTATTTCTCATCTTGAGGGCTTGGTATACTCTGGATAGACTCCTCTTTCAGGTCTGACACTAATTTCTAGTGAGTAATATCCCTTATACTATTTCTTTCATATAAATAGATTTAAGGTTCGATGAAATGAGCAAAATGGAAAAATATCTTAAAATTTTCGAACCTTATAGACTCATGGAGAATTATTGCACTTGTGCTTAATTTAGAAAAGAAAGAAAAGAAAAGGGAAAAAAATATAGAAAAAGAGATCGATAGAAAAAATAAAATGATACCCTAATAAAGTAGGGAAATATCGATTCTCAAATAGGTTTGATAGAAAAAATAAAATGATATCATAGAAAAGTAGGGAAAATCAACCCCTAAAGCATAAGAATAGAACGGGGGTAAGACTTTGCAAACATTATTGTGTGCTGGAAACTTGATTGAGCAAAGGGTCAATTGTTCTTAGATCGATATTCCCTCGATGAGACTACACCTTAGAATTAATAGGAACCAGTAGAGGTGCCATTTTATTTTATGATTTTAGCTAGAATTAGGATGGTTTCTAACCGAAAGGGGAGTACATGGAAGCTGATCTCTGTATGTTGGCGTTGTTGTATGGAGATGACCGAGAGGACCCCGAGGCAATGTTTCAGAAAACAAAGGTTTGTTTCCGCGTTTTCAATCTTCTTTTTCATTCTTGTATTTTCTTTGCTTAAGGAAAAGAAAGAAGCTAATTCATGTGGAGTTGGTAACATTATTATTTTATCGTTCTTAGTTGGATTTTTACTCATTTATTTGCAGGTTTTTAATACTTTTTCGACCTCTAGAGGTAGTTTTCTCTTATTTATGATTATAGGGACTAATTAGGTTAAATCATCAAAAATAATGAAGTAACGAGCTAATTGGACATCATTCGTATTACCAAGCAAGTTTTATTGACGGATCATGAAGACGAAGGCTTAAACACTTGAGTTTTGCATTTTACCAATCTAGACAGATTCTCAGCATCAGAAAGATCACCATTAATGAAGGTCTTCCCTTCATTGGATTGATCTAGAATTTGGTCAGATGTTAGAATTTTGAGTTAGCTTCCAAGTGAAAGTGGTTTGATGTTATTTGGAGTTGTGACCGAGGAGTTATTGCCGTTTAAGCGTAGATAGATATGTCTATCTCGGAAACGAAGCAAGTGGAGCAAGATTGAAGCAGTGACCGGGTGATGGAGTTCCACCACCGGCCGAGTGCTCATTTTTGGCACACTCCGGTCACAGAGGCATTTTGTGGTCAGAGACAGATTTTTCCTAATAACTTTCGGTTCTCTTAATCGAATTTGATTCCGCGAGAACCAACATAACCAAGGACGACCTAAGGAACCCTAGTGTTAAGTTGTTTTAACCTTTAGAAAGAGAGAGCCACGAACTTTTACAGAGAGTTACAAGCTGTCAAAAGCTTTGAGAGATTCTTTTCTTTGTTCTTCAAGTTTTCAAGTGTTCTTTGGAGAGATCAATTTCAGACTTGTTTAAAGAGAAGATTTGTTTACTATCGATTTTTTCTATGATTTTTTTTCTCATTGATTGCTTTTTTTATGCTCCATGTCTGAGTAGTTCATTAGTTAGGTTTGTAGGCTTCTCAAAGAGATCATGTTATCATGAGATGCTAGTATTTGATTAGGGATTCATATAGTCTTTGTCTCGTTTGATCTTTATGCATGATTACTCTATTTACACATCTAGTAGTGTGCCCATAGGTAGATTTTCATTTCAAAAGCTTGTTAAATCACCTGAACTAAATCTTTGGCAAGCTGAGTTTAAGGAGGCTTCGAAAGTAGATCGCCTTGGCTCAGTGAAGTTATTGAAATATGTGTCTATATAATGCATGCTAATTTATTTCAAGGTCGTACGAAAGTCGAAGTCCCTTAATATTTAGCATAGAATCTCGAACCTCGAAAGTAGAGAGGATCTAAGCTAGTGTTTTCGAGTTCTAGACGTTGCTTAATTCTAATCCCAAAACAAACTGGTTTTCTCTATGATGCATGATTCTCTGTGAATGTCCTATGTGCCTAACACTTTTTTCCATTGATTTACATCCTTTTAATCATTTTAAATTGTTATCTTTTACTTTTAAATTCACCAAACAACCTTTTTATTTTATGTTTTAACTTAAATTAATCCTGAAACTCATAGTGTAAGATCTTAGTCCTCGTGGGATCGATCACCTGAAGTACTTCAACTACGATGTTTACTTGCAGCAGTAGTGTCTTCTGGGTGACACTTGACACGCTATTAATGATATCATTAGATACATATCCAAGCTCTGGAAAGTCTCTTCCTTGTTATTTAAGCACATATCCAAGCTCTGGACAGTAGTTTCAACCTTCTTAATCCTCTCATTAAAATCGAATCTCAGGTTATCAATTAAAGTATAGACCTTTTGCTCTAAATCTCTTTGATATTTAGAAGTTGCTTTGTTAAGAATTGAACTTTGAATTCAAGATACTCCAAAGGGGTGTCTGTACGTGGTGTAGAAGGGAAAAATTTTGTCTGTCCAGAGGTTTGTTGATGGATTTATCGTTGAGCTTCATGTAGTAGAAAACGCTGAAAACTTCGGTTTTTTTTAAGTTTCGGTGATCGAGGTGCTTCTCTTATTTGCTACAAATTTTGACAAATTTTCAGTGGAATTAAGTCTAGAAAAAACTTCCTTGAGGACCTCCTAAGTTGGTACCAAGCTGTGAATATGCTTCGTTCGCTTGTGGTTTCACGGTTCATCATATTCTCTTATAGACTGAAAATTGTGAGGATAGAACTCCCCATCTTCTATGAACGGATTTGAATGAGAATTTTGGTTGCTTAAGCTCTAAAATTACTTGGCCATGGATGGAGAGAATGTGTGTGTCCATCTTTTCGGTTTTGCTTCTCTTTGGTTATCCCGAAAAAAGGCTTATATAGAAAAGTTAGTAAAGAGTAAAAGGAAAGAATAAATTCGTAAACTAAAAAGGATAAACACTAAAGAGTTAATATCTACAAAAAAAAAAAAGAAAAATAAAACTAAAAAGTCCTAATCTAAATTCCTTAATGTTAATATCCTTAAGAAAGCAAAAAAGAAAGTAAAAGAAAAAAAAAAGAAAAATTGAAATCCTAGACATAAAAAACAAAATACACATAAAAAAAAAAAAATTATCTTAGATTATATTCTCGATCAAAATCCTAAGGTAACTAATTAATCTTAGAAACGGTGCAAAATACTTGATATGGTTCAAGTTTTACTCCAACTAAAATCCAGGTGCAATGTGATTCTTAAAGATTGAATCCACAAAGACTAGTAGTGTGCTAAGGATCTATAAATTGTCAAATTAAACTAGAAAGGAAATATGAATATGGTTTGTTTAGTATTTCTGGTTTTTATTATGTAAATGAAACATATTCTAGCATGCATATATACAAGGATAAACCAATTGAAAACATGTATTAGACAAGCAGTGAAAATCCCAGAGAACATTAGCAATCAAGTAGGATTTGAATCAAGGGCATAATGTTTAGGTCTAAATCACAATCGCGTATGTATACATATTCCACTTTTGAAGCTCCAAGCACTATGCCTTTAACAACCAATAGACTCAACTTTCAACAGTTATTGTAGAAGAAAAACATATATGAAATCGATCGGGATTGATTATTCATGTGCCTACATGGATCATGTATAAGTGAGATTATTATGTCCATGTTGACCAGGTCATAAAATACTGGTTCACGCAGTATGTCAAACTTTTTGAATGCATACTAACCTAAGTTCAATTCACTAACTAACCTAGCAAGTGAATAGTATCAAATCTAAGCAAATGTGATAACATATAAGATAAAACCTAATCTATTATAGATCCAATTCAAGCAAGCTTAGAAACTTTCATTTCCTACTATCTGACATGCAAAGTAATCAATTACCATAATGTAAACATGAAACTAACAAGAACAGCAAGAATTCATATCGCTATAAAGAGAGAGGAAGAGATAAAAACAAAGTAGGATGAATTGATGACAATTTTGGGTCTTTGGAGGCTATAAAAAGCATGATTCCTAAGGTTTTCGTCTCTGTCTCCTTAAAAAAATTAGTCTCTTTTAAACCTAGCCAATTCTACAAAAATAAAGACTAAAAATAAGTATAAATTGTGTTTGTCCAACTTAGGTTGCTTTATGTTAAAATCAAGCCCCTCCCCTCCCTC
>OVAN01008767.1:0-17753 GCA_900406275.1 Anastatica hierochuntica | reverse complement strand
ATGTAAACCTTGAGAAATCATCAACTAGCACAAACACATACCTCTTTCTTGTAATGCTTTCTCTCTGCATTGGACCCATCAGATCCATATGAACTAAGTCAAGTATTGTTTTTGACTGAATATCTTGAACCTTTTTCTGTTGTACTTTAACTTGTTTTCCTTTGTTACAAGGACCACACACCATCTTATCTGTCTGTTTGAGTTGAGGCACTCCACGAACTATCTCCTTGTCAACAATGTTTGTCAGATGTCTGATGTTCATATGACCTAAATGTTGATGCCACAAGTTCAGATCATCCCTAGCTGATAAGCATTGTGACGAGTTTTCCCACATGTAACAGTTGTTTCCTGATCGAATTCCTTGTAACACAACTCTTCCTTTCTCGTCAATTGCTTTGCAGTCATTTTTTGTGAACTGAACCATCAGACCTTCATTACAGAGTTGACTGACACTGATCAAATTTGCTTTCAACCCCTGAACAAGGTACATTTGTCAGAGGTGGAAGATTTGTCGCACACGTACCTCCCTTTCCTTTGATACCTCCCTGATTTCCATCTCTGGAGGTTTTCGTGTGAACTTGTCATATGTCGAGAGCATCCACTATCAAAGTACCATGGTCCACTGTGCTCTGGCTCAGCTGCCAACAACGCCATACTACACCTAAGACTGGGTCCAGTTGTAGTAATCCTTGTTGTGTTTGCCCTTAGATCAATGCTCTTCACCCAAACTTGACTTCGATACCCGTTCCACCAATACTTTCCTTGATTCATCAGTCGTTTCACTCTTTCTTTAAACATGTAACAGTTGACTTTGAAATGTCCTGTCTTGCTACAGAAGAAGCACCCAGTATTTCTTATGGGTTTGGTTTCCAATTTTGATTTCTCAGCATGTAACATCTTGCCTGGAACAAATTTGATTTGTTCTGAGTCTGATCCTCCAAAACCATTGTACCCCAGACCTCTTGTGGATCTCTCTGTTCTGCCACAGCTTAGTATCTCGTCTAGCTTTTTAGAACCAGTGAGCATTCTGATAGTCTTATACTGATGATCCAGTTTTGCTTGAGGTTCTTCAGATAATTTCTTCTCAGTCTGTACTTCCTTCATTAGTACGTCTGTTCTTAAGGTCAAATTTTCCTTCATCAGTCGTAAGCTGTCACAGCTAATCTTCTTCTCTGCTTCTAGCTCATTTTGTAGTGTGACCACCAATGACTCTAGACGTTCCTTCTCTTTGATCATCCATACATTGTTTTCCCCAGCTTAACCAGTGTCTGACACACCTGATGATAATTCTCAGTAACATCACCTTCTTGTTCATCATCTGAGAGATCTTCAGATTTAGTATCTGATACCTCAATATCTTCCTCAACTTCAATGATTCCAATGAATGCAACAAAGTCGGCTGCTTCCTCTTCTTCCTTATTGTCTTCATCTATCTCATTTTCATATATCCCAATCAAAGATTTTTCTCTGCGACGCTTCTGATCATTGATACACTCCAGCTGAGTATGACCAATCCCTTTGCATCCAAAGCACTTTATTTCCCTTCGTCGCACTGTTGGACACTCTGTCTTAAGGTGTCCAAAACCTTTGCATTCATAGCATTGTATCTCTGATTTCTTTGTAGACCTCTCTGTCTCAGATGGTTTCTTAGTGACAGTGAACTTTTTCTGATCCTGTCCTTGCTCAACTCTTCGCAGAACTCTGCCGAATCTTCTCACAAGCATACTCACAGGATCTTCTGTTGTATCCATCTGTTGCGTGGTTTCATGAGGCATCAGTGCCACACCTTTTACCTTTTTAGCTCATCCATCTAACTCCATCTCATGAGCTCGTAGCATTCCCACAACTTCACTGCAACTTATTGTATCAGTGTTAAGAGATACTGACATAGCTGCCTTGTATGCTGTGTACTTTGCTAGAAGACATCTCAGAAACTTTTTGACCAATTTTTTGTCCTTGTATCTCTTTCCTAAAGTGAGAGCTACCTGTTCCAGAGAGCTTATATGAGAACTGAACTCCTCTATTGTCTCATGTTCCCCCATCTTCAGGTTCTCAAACTTAGAAGCCAGAAAATCTTTCCTTAAGCTTTGTACCTTTTCTGTTCCCTCAAAGTGTTTCTGCAGGATCTCCCAAGCATCCTTGGCAATCTCAGTTCCCTGTATCAGCTCAAAATGTTTTTGTGAGACAATCGTATGTATGGCAGACAGAGCTCGAGAATTGTATTTTTGACATTTTCATCTCTGTTTCAGTCCAATCTTCCTCTGATTTAGGCATCAAAACACCTGATTTATCAGTAACGTACAAGTTCTGTCCATCCTTTTACAACTGTTGTCCATGCCATAGCATCAATGCCCCTTATGATGGATCTTATTTGTGACTTCCAAGACCCATAGTTAGATCCATCAAGCATGATCTTTGAGCTAGAGATACACTCGTGGTAGTTCTCCATTTTTCCGCAGGACCACACCTGTTATAAGACAAACTGATGACCGCTCTCATACCAATTGAAAATGTGAGGACTACCACAGGAACGAATTCAAAGGCTATAACCGAAGATTTCTCAAACCAAAATATGTATATTACTATAAACTTCTTTCAAAAACACCATAAAAGCTTTTTAGCAGAAAACAACACCAAGACTAAGATCCTCTTATCTTGTTGTATCTAGTCTATACCTACTTAAGAACCGAATACAAGGTTCATGAGTTGCTAACCTTAAAGCTTCATACAAAAGCAAAATGGCACCTCTCGATTTTTCTCTCTTGAAAAACGTTCAAGAAGAAAACGATCCTCTCCTATTCTATTAATACCAATAGAAAATAAAACCCTAGAGTCTAGATAATTATGAAATAAAACTACAATAATATTTCATAAATATCTTCTCCACCATATCTTCCAAAGAATATTCTTCAACAACTTCCAACAACCAAGATCCTCTGAATCTTCCTGATTCACAATATCTTCCTCATCCTTATCCAAAATCCTGTTGTTGCTTCCACTCCTGTCACATCGTCATTCGCCTCACTGTAACAGGTACTGCCACAAGTACTGTAACAGGCACTGTAACACGTACTATGATAAGTACTATAACAAGTCTTGCATCTTCATTTTGTACTCACCTCGGTGTTTTTCCACATGCATCTATCCACCTCTTCAATCTTGGGTATGATCAGATTCTTTCCCTTCTCAAAGTTGAAAAATGAGCTCAACCCGGTTGTGTTCCACTCGATGTTTTCAATTCCAATCTCACAACAAAATTTTCCACTCTCTATGTCATACTCCAAAATAGAGAGAAAGTCGCAAGTGAGTGACTTGTGTCCCGATCCTTCGCAGAAGAAGAAGTTGCCAACCCCCATGTAGCGGCATATCATATTGACATCGTTAAAAATGCCAAGATGTATCAAGGTTAGAGTACTTTCCCACCTTGTTGGAACCCATTTCTTCTTCATCAAGGCATTGTAACATTACTTCACAGAAGGTCCATTTGATTTCCGAGGTCTTTCCGCTTCATTAGATGTGTGCCTTGTCGTGGGTTTCTTGTTAGCTTTTCTCCTCCTTTCCAAGGGAGGGAGATTCTCACTCACTTCTTCGTCACTTTCCAGCTCGGGTTGTTGTCTATTTCCTTCTACTTTGTTCTCCTTAGTTGAGCACTCAAATTTGATGCTTCTATTGTTTTCCTCGGGTTTGATGCTCCTCTTGGTTTGTTTGTTCTTGTGTTTGTCATTGTTCCTAAAAAAATTTAGAAATTGTCTAAGTTAGTTCTCTAGTGAAATAGAACTAATGGATGTTTTAAAGAATTGTGAAAATCAACTAGAACTTTCATAGCACCTAAAAACTATCCAACACTAAGAAACTTCTACTTCATTCAACCTCTTTCACAAGTACAAAGAACATCACAACCAATTTTAACAAAGTAAGGAAACTTATTTTCTAGCTCAAAATCAATTCAAAAACATCAAAGCAATGAGAATTCACTCAATGCAAATCATACAAAAGGACTTAGGAATTTTTCAAAATTCTACTCTCTTAAAATTTCTAACACATGATCTAATGGCTAAATCCTTTAGTACTCTTTTACAAAAATGATTCCCCAACATCATAAACTCAATGAAATCAAAATCACCCAATTTTCTCTAACGTTCATATTTCTCCAAATTTCTCAAGAACCCTAAACTTTTGATTTCTAAAATCAAGCAATTCAAGCCATAATGGAGGTTGTTCTAGCAATAAAAATGCTAACCCAATCTTAGCTAAGCATTATCTATCATTCTAGAATTTAAATCTAATATTTTGTTCAAAGAGAGAGATGAGAGTGACTACCTTGGTTTGGAGTTTGTAGAGCTAGAGAATGATGTAAAAGAGTAGAGATTATGTTATATGATGCAAAGATGAGATGATTTGTAAAAGATTTTGAAAAGATTGATGAAGATTTGAGTTTGAAATTTTTTTAGAAAAGAGAGGAAGAAGAACGATGAATATGAATGAAAGAGAGAGTTTTGTGTTTGTGGGGTTGTTTTTAGAAATATGGTATGTTGGAAAACTTTAAAAAATTTCAAATCAACCCCATAAAAATAAAAAATTACACAAAACCACACTTACCATCAAGGCTGGCGGTCTGGGAGGCTGTTGCAGAACCGCCAGCCAGACCATGCTTGACCGCCAGGCACGAGTTGGAGAGGGTTGTTTGTCCAGATGGCTCGTTGCAGACCACTAGTCAGAATGGTTCTAACCGCCAGTTTCTCCAAATTTCGCCTTTCGGCTTTTCGTTCTCCTAATCGCAAGAACAAATCAAAGAGCAACCCAAAATCATTATTTTAAAGTAATAACAAGACTAGTATGTACAAGGATACCATGGGATTGCCTCTAATTTGCACTTGTTTAACGTCACTAAGCTTGGTGGTGCTAAGGTTTAGGCATCCTCGGGATCCGAAAGGTGAATCGTGTTGTCTTCCTCTATCGGTGCATCAACTAGGTATGGCTTACACCTTTGGCAATTAAGCGTGAAATCTCCACCATCCTTGTTCCAAAGAAAAATAGCACCATATGGCCTTACTTATTTTATCTTGAAGGGACCGAACCATCTTGACTTGAGTTTTTCGGGAAATAACTTCAAATGAGAATTGAATAGCAAAACTTGGAATCCTTCCTTAAAGTCTCTCTTGATGATTATATTGTCATGAAAAGCCTTAGTCCGTTCTTTGTATATTCATGAACTCTCATACGCGTCCAACCTTAACTCATCAAGCTCTTCTAGTTGGACCATATGTTTTTTCGAAGCCGTCTTGATATCAAAATTGAGCATCTTAGTAGCCTGTAACGCCTTGTACTCTCATTCAACCGGGAGATGGCAAGCCTTACCATAGAGAAGGTTGAAAGGAGTAGTACCGATTGATGTCTTGAACGCGGTTCGGTAAGCCCATAAATCATCATCTAATTTTGTTGCCCAATCCTTTCTTGATTTCCAAACCGTTTTCTCCAATATAGTCTTGATTTGACAGTTTGAAACTTTCACTTGGCCCGAAGTTTGTGGATGGTATGAAGTAGCTACATTGTGCTTAACTCCATTATTCTTTAACAAACTCTCAAACACCTTGTTGATGAAATGAGATCCTCCATCGCTTATGATCACTCTTGATACACCAAACCTAGGGAAGATGATAATTTTGAAGAGCTTGACCACTACCTTGGCATCGTTTGTCGGAACAGCTATTGCTTCTACCCACTTGGAGACATACTCGACCACGACCAAAATATATTGGTTTCCATACGAAGAGGGGAATGGTCCCCTGAAGTCTATGTCCCAAACGTCAAACAACACAACTTCAAAAAATCGGCTATTGAGACATCTCATTCCGTTTGCTAATGTTTCCTTTCCTTTGACACGAATCGCATTTAAATATAAAACTTTGTGTGTCCTTGAACATTGGAGGCTACCAAAACCCGGCTTGTAGGATCTTTTGAGTCATTTTTAAAGTAGCAAAGTGACCTCCGTAGCTCGAACCATGACAATAAAACAAAGCATCTTGAGCTTCATCTTCCGTAAGGTACCTTATAAAAAGGCCATCCTTGCCTTTTCCATAGCTCTTCAAGCTTGGTGGCTCAACTCCACATGTGAGATATTTCACAAAATCCGCATGCCATGACAAATTCTCCTCAATTGCCTTCACCTTGTTCGTTGAGTCATAAGAGAAGTTTTCTTCAAAAAAAGAGTGAATGGCATTCACTTGTTTCTCGGGTAGTGAATCATCTATAGGAAATTTTTCATGGAATCTCAACCGTGACAAAAGATCCGCTACACCGTTCTCTATTCCCTTTTTTTCTTTGATCTCAAGATCAAATTCTTGGAGGAGAAGAATCCATCTAAGTAGCCGCGGCTTGGCATCCCTATTAGCCATTAAGTACCTCAAGGCGGCGTGATCCGTGTAGACTATGATCTTAGAATCGACCAAATAAGAGCGGAGCTTCTCGAAGGCAAACACAATAGCCAAGAGCTCCTTCTCCGTGGTTGCATATTTTACTTGAGTATCGTCTAAGGTTCTACTCGCATATTGAATGACATGGAGCTTCTTATCGATTCTTTGTCCCAACACTACCCCTACGGCATAGTCACTCACATCACACCTAATCTCAAATGGATAATCCCAATTTGCAGGTTGGACTATTGCTGCGCTTACTAACACATCTTTTATCCTCTTGAAAGCTTCAAGGCATTCTTCATCGAAGTCAAAAGTAGTATCTTTGCATAACAACCGTGTTAATGGCCTTGATATCTTCGAGAATTCCTTGATGGATCTTCGATAAAACTCCGCATGTCCAAGGAAACTCTTTATCACTTTAACCGTGTTGGGTGGCTCAAGCTTGAGCATGACATCTATCTTTGCTTGATCTACCTCAATACCCTTGTTTGAAATTCGATGTCTAAGTATGATACCATCTCGCACCATGAAGTGACATTTCTCCCAACTTAGGACGAGATTGTTGTCTTCACATCGTTTCAAAACCCTAAACAAATTGGATAGCATTGTTTAGATTAGCATTTACAATCACATGATATGTAGAGTTATGACCTAAGAAAACATACCTTAGTCTCGCAGGTAGTGGCATGAGTTCGATTTTTAGAGCTTTCAGCTATCTTCATTCAGCACTCGAACTCGCCACCAATGAACTAGATGTTTCAGGAGATTGCAGTAGGTGCTGAATCCAGCAACTCAGCAACCTCAGAAGTATCTGCATTCAAAAACCCATACTCACCTTCGATTTGAGTTAGAGCAACTCGCAGTGGATCTTCAATGTAGAGCTCTTTAGCGGAGTCTTGAATCACATCAGCAAGTGTATCGACCCAAAACGTGTGCCCATCAATGGTAGGATTGTTCATGGATTTCTCGATGTTGAACTTCATAGTCAACTTCCTAAGGTGGAGATCTATCTAACCGTTCTGCACATCGATCATGGCTCTGGCAGTAGATAAGAACGGTCTTCCCAGGATAATAAGATCCTTGGGTTCTTCTTCTAGCTCCACGACTAGGAAGTATGTAAGATCTATCTGCAAGCAACAAAGATATTCTCGTGGGTTTATAGTTAGTAAAATTCAACCGCTGCGATACCGACATGGGCATCACACTGACTCCTGACTCCAAATCGCAGAGACATCGTTCAAAGGTAAGCTATCCAATCTTGCATGGCAATACGAAGCATCAGGATCCTCGCATCTCTCTGGTGCGATGTTCTGAAGAACCACACTACACTCTATAGTAAGAATTGATACACCATGTTCTAATTTCATGAGATCTGAAAGAATCCTTTTCATGTACCTCTTAAGGGAAGGTACCATCTTGACTGCCTCGACGAAAGGCAATCGTACGTGTAACTCACCAACAAGATTCTTCAGCTTTTCGTGTTTGCATTCTTTTAACTTTTGATGGGGTCTTGATGGATAAGGAGGCTTAACTATGTAAGGCGGGGTGGTACATACTCTTCCTCGACCTCTAATGGGTTCGATTCATCGTGAAAATCTGATGAACCCACATCATGACAGGGATCGATCGATCCTGGAGTCGGGATCGGTCGATCCCTGTCCTTCTGTCCAGAGGCTAAATTAGCCAAAGATCGATCGATCCTTGCCCTTTGTTTTTGCTGAGTTTTTCAACTCTTTACCACTCCTCAGCGCAATGGCATTGCAGTATTCCTTCAGATTCTTCTCTAGTTTTCCTGGAATAACGCTAGGTGGAGCTTTGTTGCTCGCAGAAGTCTGAGCAACTTATGTTTCCAGCAATTTCATGTGAGTGCTCAATGTCTCGAACTTCCCATTGATATCACTATACATGTTATCCACCCCTTAACTCAAGTCCGCACAGGACTTTGTCTGATTTTCCATGACTTGCTGCAACATTTTCTTTAGCTCACTATCTTGAGAAGATGTATAAGATTGTCCCTGGTTGTGATTCTGATAACCCTACTGATATTTGTTCTTGAATCCTCCTGTACCAAACTGCTTCTGTTGATAGTCACAGCTTCCAAAGCCACTGCTCTGATTCTGATTTATATATTCGGAGTTGAATACACTATGGTTTTGTTGGTATGGCTTGTTTTGGAATTGGTTCTCTTGAATGAACCCTCTATTACCAACGCTCCCTTGACCTCCAATGTAATTCACATCTGCTTGTCCACCATTCAGCTCTTTAGACATGAAGACGTGATACATTTTCCCCAATTTCTGCTCTTGAAGCACAGGTGCATCATTCTGCTCTCTAACAAAGTGTACTCCTTGTTATCTCATCGAGCTTTGACTGCAGATCATCAATTCTCTTCGCATCTGATGATACAACCCCTCTACCGCGATCAAAATCGGATCTTCGATTAGCTTGGCTATTCGCCATCTTATTCACCAGCATGTAAGCTTCTTCTCAAGTCTTAGTCACTAAGTCACCATTGCTTGCAGTGTCCATAGCATTTTTATATTTCTCCTCAGATCCATTATAGAACATGTTGAGGAGATTCCAAGATGCGAAACCATGATGAGGACAATCATTGTGGTACTCCTTAAATTGCTCCGAAGCTACATGAAAACTCTCAGAACCCAACTGGTGAAATCTAGCAATCTTGTTTCGGAGAGGATAGACCGCGATTTCGTAAAGAAATGACCCAAAAAGGTAGCCTTGATCTCGTCCAAAATTTTCAACGAGTCAGGCTCTAGACTGTTGTACCATCTCATAGCTTTGTCATTCAATGAGAAAATGAATAACCTGCATTTCAAAGCTTTCAACAGGTACTCCGTTGTGTTGGTTAGTATTGCAGATGGCTTCAAATATATCCATATGGTTCATTAGGTTCTCGGATGGCAGCCCATGAAATTGATTCTGTTGCACCAAGTTAATGAGACCTGTCTTGATCTCAAATTCTCCCCTCTCGATGGGAGGTGGACGAATCCCTGCATGATTCACATAAAATGTCTCAAGAGTATCATACTGCGCCAGATTCACCCTATGTTGAGTTTGATTTGCGCGTTGTTGCCCCACAACTGCAACATTCCGCTGGAACTTTAAGGTTCTCCATGTTGTCACCCATGATTTCTGCGAACTCAAACTCCTCAATAACCTCTAGCAGCTTCTCCTTCATCTTCTATCTCTCTAGACGCCTAGATTCTGGCTGAAAAACGAGAAGATTTGCGATTCCTTGGCTTCTAGTATGAGGCCTGTTCATGCACTTGAAAGCACAAAAACAAAGAAGAAAAAGAAGAGATTAAACAAAATAAAAAAGTGCCTTAGGCACGCAATGATCGTAAGTTCTAAGACGATCTATTTGTCCTCGACAACAACGCCAGAAAAATTGATAGCTCAAGTTTTCACCCGAGAAAACACTGCAAGCGTACAAATAAGTACGTTGTAGTTGTTCAGGATCGAATCCACAGAGAGCAAAGGTAGCACGAAGAATTTTAGATCAAACGCGGGCTAAAACGGAAAAGATGATTTGGTAAAGATGTAATAATTCAAAATTCAAGAAGCAAAAAAGCAAACAAATGACAACGGGTTGTAAATCAATCAAAGAAGAGGTGGGCATTGGGTATTCTCAGGGAAACATTTCATTGTTGATTCAAATTACTGATCAGGGAACACGTTTTAAACCGTTTTGAACTCAAACACGATTGTAGAATTGATCTACTTTTATAGTATCAATTCCCTATGTATTAGAAACCTTAAGACTAACTTTTGTTGACTCTTGGATTCTAATCATGCATTCTAAATAGGTTTGATGAGTTCACAATTCACTTAAACATCAATTTCCATTGGCTTAGGATAAATCACTCATTTAGGATTCATTCAGGCATTTAATCGAACACTTTCCAGGCGTTAAACAACCTAAGATCATAAACTAAGTTACCAAGTTAATTTTAGCATTAAGAACAATCCTAGATGAAGATCCAATTGATTAAATACCTAATCAAACAATTCTATGTCAACAATTCATGTAATCCCTATGTGAGAACCCTAAACCCAACAAACGAACTACTCACTCATGATAATCAAACAAGCACAAATTAAATCAGAGAGAGACATGATTGTATTGATAAAAAATAAAGAGTAAGGGTTCAGAAAGCTACTCAGCATAATGAAAGTAAAACCTCGAGTCTAGGTTTTTGATATGTAATCTGGTTCTCAATAAGTCGGTTTGGTTCCGTAAAATCGGTCTGCGAATCGTTACAACGATTGATCAATCTTGGACAGGGATCGATCGATCACTGTCATTCTGCCATGATATTTATTCTCTTCAACATGCTTCCTTCGATGCTTGAAATTCGTCCAAAATGAGATCTTTCCGCATAATCAAGCTAGATACTTGTAAAAACACTAAAGAACACAAAACTGCTCCAAAGAGAGCCAAATACATACTAAAAACCATATTTCTCGACTAAAAACAGCATTAAAAAGCTATAAAATGCTAATACATCACCACTATATATGAACGAAAATTTTCAAAGGCAAACACTATGGCCAAAAGCTCATTTTCCGTTGTGGCATACTTAGTTTGAGCTTCATCCAACGTCTTGCTTGCATAGTAGATCACGTGAAGTTTCTTATCCTTTCTTTGATCCAAAACCGCTCCAACCGCGAAATAACTTACATCGCACATGATTTCAAAAGGCAATTCCCAATTCAGAGTTTGTACGATTGGAGCCGAAACCAAAGCTTCCTTGATTTTCCCAAATGCCTTCATACACCCTTCATAAAACCCAAGGGTATATCCTTGCATAGAAGCCTTGTCATTGGTCTTGTGATTTCTGAGAAGTCATTGATAAACCTCCTATAGAAATCCACTTGGCCTAAGAAGCTTCGAATTCCTTTAACCGTTCTTGTTGGTTCTAAGTGCATCATCACCTCAATCTTTGCTTTATCAACCTCAATCCCTTTTTTGGAGATTTTGTGCCCGAGTATTATCCCTTCTTGAACCATGAAGTGACATTTTTATCAATTTAGCACGAGGTTGATCTCCTCGCATCTCTTCAGTACCCTGCCTAGATTAGAAAGACTTCCACCAAAAGAGTCTCCATACACGAAAAAATCGTCCGTGAAGACCTCCATACACTCTTCAATCAAGTTATCAAATATGGACATCATGCATCTTTGAAAAGTAGTAGGAGCATTGCATAAACCGAAAGGCATTCTCCTATAAGCATATGTACTATAAGAGCAAGTAAAGGTGGTTTTCTCTTGGTCCCTAAGATGAATCAGTATTTGGAAGAAACCAGAATAACTGTCTAAAAAGCAATAGTAAGATCGATGCATTTATTTTTCCATAATCGACACACATCCTATGCCTCGTTATAGTTCTAGTACGGGTTAGCTCATCTATATCATTCTTAACTACCGTAACCCCTCATTTCTTAGGCACAGTATGCACGAGGGAAACCCACGTGCTATCCGAGATCGGATATATTATGTTTGCCTCGAAGAGTTTTAAAATTTCCTTGCGGACCATATCTTTTAAGTTAGAATTAAGCCTTCTTTTTGGTTCTATTGAGGTCTTAAACTCTTCTTCCAAATGAATCATATGCATGCACAAAGACTGGGGGATACCCTTGATATCATCGAGTGAGTAACCTATCGCTTTTCTATACTTTCTCAATTCATTCAATAGCAATTTGGTCTCACTTTCATTTAGGCTATAATTTATGATCACAGGGTAAGTAGAATTATGACCAAGAAACGCGTACCTTAGCCCTTTTGAAAGTGGTTTCAAATCCACATTAGGTGCCTTAAGCTCACTCCAATTCGAATCTTCTCTGTCCTTGTCTTTCTCTTCCTTTGGTCCCAGGTCATTTTTTCCTAGCTTCAATGCTAGTACTTCACTTGGTTCCATCGATTGAGCATCTAATAATATTTTGTATTTCGTGGCTTCATTTGAGAGGATTGCTTTTGATCCCTTTTCGTAGATTAAGGTTATTTCCAAGCCATCTTCCATGTATAGCTCTTCTAGATTTCTGGCGAAATCATCATCAAGGAATTCAATGGAGAAGGCGATTCCATCGATAATTGACTTCTTCATAACATCCAAGATGTTGAAATTCAATATCAAATCTCCAAGGAGAAGATCTATCTTTCCTCCCCTTACATCAACTATGGCTCGCGCAGTTGAAAGAAAAGGTCTTCTACGAATAATAGATTTCAAGGGTTCTTCATCCATTTCCAAGACCCCAAAATCCATTGGAACCTTGCAATTTCCAATCATCAATGGCAAATCTTCAAGAATACCATGTGGATATCGAATAGATCTATCCGCCAATATCATTTCTTAGAGACCACCAAGGGCATTAGGGTCACACTTGCTCCTAAATAAACCAAACATTTCTTAAATGTCATATGCTTCAAAGTACTAGGCAAAGTAAAACTTCAGGTGACTCTTCTCTTGGTGGAAAGTTCTTTTTGAATGATAGCGCTACATTCATGAGTCAAAACTTCCAGGACAGAGTCTATTATGTTCTTCCTTGTGATGATATCCTTTAGCACCTTGGTCACTATGGGGTTATCTTGGCACCACTCCCTAAACGGTATGGTTACCACTAATCCTCCCATAATATCTTTTATCTTTTGGTACCATAATTTACTTTTTAATCTTCCTATAAAGGGTAGATTCAACTCATCAATAGGAACATCAGTGTCGGTGGGCATGTAATATTTTTTCTTCTTTTGGCGTGGAGGAGGTTTGTCCTTTGGCTCCAGCTCTTGAATCTTAGGTGCCTTTTTAGGTGCCTCTTCATTCTTGGTTTTTTCTTCATTTTCATCTTGCTCTTCTTTATCAAGTAGCATTTTCATCTTGCTCTTCTTTAGGTGCCTTTTTAGGCAAGATTTCTACGACCTTTTTCACAGGATAAGACTCTGAGGCTTGTTGAAGCTTCAGGAGCATGTCTACCCCGAGCTGTGTCAGAGATTTCTGGCCTCTGCATGTTGTGTCTATCCGGATTTGGACAACTCGGTGGTTGATCAAGGAACATTCTCTTTCATTGTGCAGGGTTAGTTTTACTCTATCTCCCTCATGGACTTGGCTAGAGTTTTTGGTTTTGCACAGGGACGAGGTACTTGGGTACCAACTTTGCTGAGATTTAATGAGTTCTGAGACTTTATTGCTGCTGGGCAATTTGTCTCTCACAGCGCGAAGCAGTCGCATATCCGCAGTCTTGTCCTTCACCTCGCGGCAAAGGTTCTTAGCTCGCACATTTACGCTAAGTCTATCCAGGCTATTGTGACCAATGACGAGTTGGGACTTCTTTTTATTGGCGTTGGACATACATGGGACATGGCACCTCATATATGTTATGTGGAGGCTACGGATCTCAATATGGTTGCGGTGGTTGCTGAAAAATTTGCCTTCTTCATGGTGGTGGCTTCTGAGAAGAAGTCTTTTGCTAAGGATGTTCTTATCACCCGACTTATTTGGTTTGTCAGGTTCGATTTCACTGGTTATCAGAGAGCGGAGCTCAAGCTCCCCAAACAGGTGGGGACCCATCGCGTCCTGCGACCTCTTTATGCTTTCCTCGATGCGGAGCATCTCCTTAACTGCGACATTATAGCTTCCTCCTAGAAGCATTCTCTAGACAGCTCGAGACCGTTCATCTATTAATTTCAGGACCGCCAACAGAGGTCTCTGTACATCGAGCTGCCATGCTCAGACTTGACATCTTTAGTTGATTCATCAGGAGAGAGTTTATTCCTACTTCGAAGCGTCTTTTTCCCTACCCCCTTCTTTGAGGAAGGGTTCTTCAGGTCCTACTAGGGACTATGTTGCTGATGATGCTGACTATGAGACTCATATGCCTCCACCTGCTGCACCCACTGATCCTGAGATCGCGGAGTTGTTTCCGGATGCGGTGGCGGGTCAAGCTTGTAGGCACTGAAATCCTCCGGAAACAGCTTCGGGATCTCAGGATCAGTGGGTGCAGCAGGTGGAGGCATATAAGCCTTATTGTCAGCATCATCAGCAACACGGTCCCAAGCAGAACCTGAAGAACCCTTCCTGAATGAAGGGGGTAGGGACAAAGACGCTCTTTAGGAGGAAGAAACTCATCTCTTGATGAATCAGCTAAAGATGTCAAGTCCGGGCATGGCAGCTTGATGTACAAAGACCTCTGATGGCAGTCCCGAAAATGATAGATGATCGGTCTCGAGCTGTCTAGAGAATGCTACCAGGGGGAAGCTAGAATGTCGCAGTCAAGGAGATGCTTCCCATCGAGGAAAGCATAAAGAGGTCGCATGACGCGATGGGTCCCCATCTGCTTGGTGAGCTTGAGCTCTGTTCTCTGATAACTAGTGAAATCAAACCTGACAAACCGCAGAAGTCGTGTGATAAGAGCACCCGTAGCAAAAGACTTCTTCTTAGAAGCCACCACCTTGAAGAAGGGGAATTTGTCTCCAACGACCGCAGCCATGTTCAGATCCTTAGCCTCCACATAACGGATCTGAGCTGCCATGTCCCATGTATGTCCAATGCCAATAAAAAGAAGTGCCAACTCGCATTGGTCATAGCAGCCTGGATAGACTTGGTGTAAATGTGCTAACTAAGAACCTTTGTCGCGAGGTGAAGGACAGGACTGCGGATACGCGACTACTTCGCGCTGCGAGACACAAATTTTCCAGCAGCAATAAAGTCTCAGAACTCACTGGACCTCGACAAAGTTGGTACCCAAGTACCTCGTCCCTGCGCAAAACCAAAAACTCTAGCCAAGTCCATGAGGGAGATAGAGTAAAACTGACCCTGCACAATGAAAGAGAATGTTCCTTGATCAGCCACCGGGTTGTCCAAATCCGGATACACACAATGTGCAGAGGCCAGAAATCTCCGACACAGCTCGGGGTAGACATGCTCCTGAAGCTCCAGCAAGCCTCAGAGTCTCATCCTGTCAAAAAGGTTGGAGAAATCCTACCTAATACCAAACACCTCCAGGAGGTCATTATCAATGACTGAAGTCATCGGGAAAGTGGTGTGTCCCAAGTCCTGTAGGAACTGCGAATCATATTTGTCCCACTGCTGAGTAACCATATGGTTGGCAGGATGTGTGAGATCGGCCCTCTTAAACTGATGATTTAGAATGGATCTAGATGGATAATGGGTCTCCGGAACCTCTCCCATCCTTCGTCTACTCATAACCTGCGAAAATAAACACTTGGAAACCAAATTAGTATCCGAATCAAAACGACACACACACGAAAATCAATCATTCTAATTCAAGAGCATGCATCAAAAAACTCATCAAAGCAAGAACAATATCAAATGTATCCAATTTTTCGTTTGCGTTTCAAATCCAAGTGAAAATAATCAATTCATCGCAACCAATCACCAAAACATGTTGTAAGCAATCCACTACAAGATACACGCGAAATTGCGAGGGAAGTTTGCGAGAAAATATTTTCCTCGTAAAATTGCGAGGAAATTGCGACAAATATGCTATAGAAAATTTATTGGTCGCGATTTAATCGCAATTTTTTGAATGCAAACTGTTTTTAGCAATTTCCTCACAAATGTGCAAGAAAATTGCGAGGAACCGTTTGCAGTCACAAAATTGCGATGAAATTGCGACCATTTAGCAAAAGATGGTTATTTCCTCGCAATTTTCTAGCAATTTCTGCGAGGAATTAGCGATGATACCGGAAAATTCGATTGAAACGATTTTCTGGTGTGAAAACTTTTTGGTAGGGCATTTTTGGTCGCAAATCACTCGCAAAATTTTCCTATATATACAACTCCACACTTTCCCATTTTATTCACAACTTCTTCAAAAAAAGTAAAGAAAAAAAAATTGTCGAGCTGGGTGCCTGATATTTTCACCGTTCGAGGATGGATGTATAGGCACAAAGATCTTGATACCGGTGAAGTAACAAAAGAGTACCGAGACGGTTTGCGCGGATTCATCTATCAAGTGACAACCAACTCCCTTGCGCAAGAGCACGGTAAAATCTTCTGCCCTTGTGTGAAATGTGAAAACGAAAAGTATATCTCAATTGATAATGCGAAGAAACATTTATATAATAGAGGGTTTATCCCAAATTACTATCTATGGATTTCTCATGGGGAAAGTTGAAGAAGGTAGTAGCTCTAGTCGTGGGAACTTAAGTAGAGGCAGAACTAGTGGTCATACGCAGCATGAAACAGAAAATAGGTTTCATGATATGGTTATAGATGCATTTCAGAATAAATCATATGCATGTCAAGAAAATGCAACATTTGCTGATGTTCAAAATTATGAGGAACCCAACGTAGATGCAAATTTTTTTTGATATGTTAGACACTGCTAATCAACCTATCTACGATGGATGTAGAGAAGGTCTGTCTAAATTATCATTGGCATCTAGGATGATGACAATTAAAAGCGATTACAACATACCTGAGAACTGCATGGATGCATGGACAAGTTTATTTAAAGAGTATTTGCCTGCGGATAATAATTCGGCTGAGTCTTATTATGCAATTCAAAAATTGGTTTCTAGTCTTGGGTTACCATCTCAAATGATTGACGTATGCATCGACAACTGCATGATATTTTGGAAAGATGATGAAAAGTTGCAGGAGTGTCGCTTTTGTGGGAAACCGAGATATCAACCTACAAGTGGACGAACTCGCGTACCATTTCAACGGATGTGGTACTTGTCAATCACCGATAGGCTAAAGCGACTATATCTTTTAGAAAAGATAGCGGTTATGATGAGATGGCATGCAGAACATAGAACTGGGAATGGAGAGATTACACATTCGTCTGATGCGAAAGCATGGAAACACTTTCAGTTGGTATACCCTCATTTTGCTAACGAGTGCAGAAGTGTGTATCTTGGTTTGTGTACAGATAGGTTCAGTCCATTTGGAATGTTAGGTAGAAACTACTCCTTGTGGCATGTCATTTTGACACCTTACAATCTCCGACCCGATATGTGCATGCAGAGGGAATTTCTGTTCATGAGCATTTTAGTGCCCGGACCTAAGCACCTGAAGAAATCCTTAGATGTTTTCCTCTAACCTCTCATCCAAGAGCTGCACCAGTTGTGGTATGCAAGTGTCTGTACGTTCGACCAATCACAACAGNGTACGTTCGACCAATCACAACAGAGGAACTTTAAGATGCGGGCGACACTTATGTGGACCATCAGCGACTTTCCCGCATACGGAATGCTATATGGTTGGACAACTGATGGGGGTCGAGTTTTAAATAATTTGTAATGACATAACAACCGCTCCTAGCCCGCAAGATTGACGGGGTCTAGTTGTAGTACGTA
>OVAN01008766.1:0-17753 GCA_900406275.1 Anastatica hierochuntica | reverse complement strand
TCCTTTGGTACCTAAGCTTAGAGCATAAGAATGTCTTTTGAGAAAGTTTTTACAAGACAAAATCATCATTATTGAAATTAAAAGCATGAAAATTAAAGACTGAAATAAATATGTACAAAGGATATGCATGAGATTGCCTCTCAAATACGCTTGTTTAAGGCCATTAGCTTGACCGTTGTTCTTTCTTCTTAAATTTTGAAATGAAGGACCATCTTTCCAAAGTCCGGTCCTATGGGTGCCTTCTTAGTAGCAAAATCCCTTATCTTAAGGAAGTTAGCAACTCCCTTTGGTTTGTAAACATTTGGGTTGTAGCCACTTTTGAAACTTGGAGATCCAAGTTCTTGCGTGTTTTCAACTTTGGCTACTTTCTTACCATGAGTACTAGGCATTTCCCTTGCCTTTCCTTGGTGCATTGTACCACAATACCCAATATACTTGTCGAGCTCGATCATAGGGTAAGATGTTCCCTTGTCGACGTAATTCAATGTCAACTTCTTTGCTTCGCAATCAATAATGGCACCCATAGTCAACAAGAAAGGGGTTCCAACTAGTATTGGGAATTTGGCTTGGTGGGAATTGTTGTTCATAACCACAAAGTTGCTTTCTACATAGGTGTTCTTCACTTTTAGCTTGATGTTTTCCAATCTTCCCATTGGAACCTTCCTTGTAGCATCTCCCAAAAGTACGGGATTAGCTCCTTTCTTGATTTCACCTTCCAAACCAAGCTCCTTTACACGATCTAGAGAGATCACGTTCAAGCTAGCTCTGGTATCCACCAAAGCATCCTTAAATTGGGAGCCTTTTATAGGACAAGGCACTAAAAAATCCTCCTTCATCATTGCTCCTCTTTAAGAACTTTTCTCCCACTACATAGATCGAAATGTTATTAGCTTGAAGTACTTTTTCCACCCTCTCTATGGTACCTAGTTTCTTCTCGAGCTTTTCCTTAATCTGTGCATCTATTTTGGCCAACTCATACCATTCTTGAGGGATGTCCAAATCGCCATCTTGTTTCATTTTGTGATAGAGCACTCCCAAGATTTCTTTCTTATAACATCGAGGATAAGGTGAGCGATACTTTGTAGAAGAATAATCTAAGATGGAGAATTCCTCATCTCCTATGTACATCTCACTAGGCTCGCTGTTAGGATTTTTTGGTTTCTCATCCTTTTTCTCAAATGTCTCTTTCCTTGAGACATTGAGTTCCTCTTCTTCCTTGAAGCTATCATCCTTCTTAGCTTCCTCCAAAATTCCTTCCATAGCAGCCTTATCAACAAGCAAAGGCTCTTCTTCTCCTTTCTCAAGTTCGACACCTCCTTTATCCAAAGGAGTGTCCTTTTTCTCAAGCTCCGTTCCAATTGGAGCGTCTTTCTCTTCAATTTCAAGGTCAATTTCGGCATGACCTTCCTTAAACTTCGGGTTCCTAATCAAATACACATCCAAGCAATCAACAATCTCATCAAGAGGATTCAAAAATAAATTCTCAAAATCATCAATAATCTTTTCCTCTTCAAGAATAAAGACAATACCATCCCATGGTCGAGGACTGTGGTCGATCTCTTCTAGAAAGGCATTGCAAAAGTCCTTGCTTGATTCTCCTTTCTCCTTAGATATTCCTTTTGCTTTACGTTCCGAGATCACTTGTTGGAGTTGAGAGTCTATCACTTTGACATGTGAAGCGAGAGCTTCGTGCTTGATGTTCATATCACGGTAGATAGACTCTATACTCACATTCATTTCTCCAAACTTCTTGTTGAGATCGGCTTTTGTCTTGCTTTGTCCTTCCACTAGCTTCTTAAGCATAGCATTATTCTGTTCTTCTTTGGTAGGATCGGTTTATTGTTGAGGCTTTTGGTAGTAGCCTTGCCTAGATTGGTATCGGTACCCTTGTTGGTTTGTCTTCGAAGGATAGACTTGATCTTGTGGATTCTCCACATTAGTGCTTCGGTAAGATAAGTTATTTTTGAAAGGCTTGTACCCTTGGTTGAAGGGTTTTTGGTAATACCCTGCTTGTATGTAGCTCACTTCCTCTTGATTTTCAACCTCTTGTCCTTCGAATTCGGTTTCCGCAAAGTGAACACTTCTTCTTGTTTGTTGTATGAGCCTATCAACTTTATCATTTTAGCTCCTTGATCTTGTCCTCCTTAGATCTTGTGCTCCTCACCGTTCTATCATAGTCATCCCCATCGCAGTTGTCGCTTTAGGCAAGGTTGTCAATGAGCTTCTCTCCTTGCTCGGCAAAAAGATTAGCAAAGCTTCCCATAGAGGCGGTGTTCAAAGCCAAACGGTACTTCTAATGGATACCTCTATGGAAGATTTGAAGAAGGTGCCATTTTTGATATCGTGCTGAGGACAACTCCTTATATATCTGTTGAAGCGCTCCCAAGGTTCAGAGAGCGATTCCATTCCTCCTTGCTTAAAGGTGGAGATCTCATTCCTAATCTTTGTCTTCCTTTAGGGCGAGAAGAATTTAGCCGAGAATCTCCTCTTACACTCGTCCCATGGTGTGATAGAAGAGGTCACGTCTCCTTTCTCCCATTGAGATGCCTTGTCTCCTAAAGAGAATGGAAACAAAGGTCAATTAGATGATGTCCTCTGGCACTCCATTGATTTTCACCGTTCCGGTCCACCTTGCGAAGTTGTCTAAGTGCTCAAGAGGGTTTTCTAATGCAAGGCCAAAGAATCTTGCATTTTGCACCATATTGATCAAGCTTGACTTAATCTCGAAATTGTTGTCTCGGATTGGTGGTGGTGTTATGCCCATGCGTTCACCATTAGTAAATGGCTCGTCTCCTTCTCCAATCCTCGATTCTTCTCTCGGGAGGTAAAATTGACGGTTTCCTTGGTGTTCTTGTCCCACAAAATTCCCTTGATTGAGAGGGGAAATTCGTTCTTGAGGGTTCTCCATTGGTGGAGGATTCCTTTGTTCAACCTCTTGATTCATACCCAACCTTCTTAGATGGGCTGGTCTCTCTCTAGCTCTTCTTTGTTTTGAGTGTTGTCTTTCAATGATTGTTGGATCGGTGTCAATAAGTCTTGTATTTGGCTCACTTATTGATCTTGTTATCATGTACCTTCACAAATCAAAGAAAATCAACAAAAGAAAGTAAGAAACGTAGATAAAATAAGCAAGAAGATAAAATCCTAGTCCTTGAATCCTAGAAATCTCTTTGAAGATTCTAGCTAAAGCCTAAATCCCCGACAACGGCGCCAAAACTTTGCGTAGAGGTTTTTTCGCTGTAAAAGTTTAATATTTATAAACCTAATACCCTACGCTCAATCCCGCAAGAGAACGAGGTCAATTATAGTATTTTAGGGTCGTCTAAGGATTTAGAGGCTTGTGCTAGTAGAACCTAAACAAGGATATTATGCTAAGGGTCCTAGTCTACAAGGCGATCTAGTAAGAGATTGTCACGGGTCTCTACTAAACCTAATTGAAATCAAAGGTAGCCATGGTGATAGTTCATAAAAGAAAGTAATAACAAAATAACATAAAAGTAAAAGCAAGCAAAGAGTAAACTTGGATTTAATAAAAAGAAAGATAGGATCTTGAGACAATGGTTGTGGGTTCAGGTTCAATCTAAGGAAGTAATGAACTTGGGTAAGGCTTTATTAGAGGATCAAAGCTATTCCTAGATCAAGGGTCCCTTAAAAATCGATCAACCCACTCTCGTGATGGAGATCTATTCACCTAAACACACTACAAGGCTCAACTCTCATTTGTTTCCCATCTAAGTATGCATGTGATAGTATAACTTAAACCCTTTTAGCCATCTAGCACCTAGGTAACATCCACTCTCATGGGCCCAAGTGAAAGACATAGAGCTAGTTCTCTCAAGCATTTCTTCAAACACTTTCTAGGCATCTTTGAGCAAGCAATAAACTTTGAAGAACTAAACTAGATTTAGTATAAATCTATACCAAGATCTAGCCTAAACATCCATTAAAACCCTAGATCTAACCCTAGCCTACCATATCTCAAGATCCAAGAAGGACCTACTCACTAAAAGTCATGGAAATACAAAGACATGAAATGGGTCCTTGAGTTCACATGGTTTTAGAAGAATAGATCTAGAGAGAAAGATAGAAAGATAAGATCCAAATTACTCAAAAAAACAAAGAGTTATTACAAGGTTTTTAGATCTCAAAACAAGGTTCAAGAAGTGTCTCAAATGTGTCTAAGAAAAGGTCTTCTTGTTCTTGGAACAAAAGGAGGTCCACCTTTCTCGCCATGTTTATTTCCAACTCCATGTGTTGGTCCACCTTTCATTAAATCATTCTCCGCTTACTATTCGTCTCATTTTGTTCGGCATTCCCATTCCACGTTCAATGAATCTCGTCCGTTCTTCGCTACTTTGCGTCCATGCTTCGGACCATGATTCTGGCCAATCATTCGACGTGTTTGACCATCATTTCAGTTGTCGCTTAGGGAATATATAATTAAGATGACTAAATTATGTTACCCGGAAGATTTCGTTCTTTCATTTCTTGTTTTGTCATATATCTTGAAATTGTGGTCTCGCCGACTATTATTCTAACATTGTTGTCCTGCGATATTATTTGGTCTGCTTCTTTTTGTGATGACCTGATACATGGTTTTTGCCTTCCCATACTTCCACTAGTGGACCTAAATGCTTTTCCTTGGTCGACCGGCCTAAACATGGCTTGTCCCGTCTAATGAACATTTCGTCCTTTTCTTGAATAAAGCTTGCTGATGATGTTTCTTGATTCGGCAACCATCTCTTTCCATAATTACTGATCAATAAATCTTCCTTGACTAATTACATTTGTTTCTGGCAATTTCCAAATATTCTACCAAGGTTTCTATGCATGGCCCACCATGGACCCCACTTGTGGCCGATTTACTATTCATGGGGTCACTCCAGGTTTTCTTGTCAAACTCTTCCTTTACTTATATTAAGTCATTATGCCTGAGTATTTTTCTAAAATTTATCATGTGGCTGCATTTATTTGACTTCCTTCGACGTTATGGCTTGATACCTGGCTGATAGTCTTGTCCTTCGGCCAATTTCTTGTTGTTGTTGGTTCTTCAATATTTTATTCGAGCAAATCCCTTATTTTCGCTCAATGTTATACTCCCTAACTGATTTGAGTCGATCTCCGATGTTTCATTTTCTCAGCCAAAATTTACTTCTTCACCAGGGTTATTACAATGTAGATTTCCGCAGGCTATGTACTTATCGCAATTTTTTTACTTATCCTTAGTGCTTTAAATCTCTATATGAGCCCTCTTAGTCAACCTTGTCTACATCCGTGAAGCTACAAGTGCCCTTTTTGGTATTCCTAACCATGCATTGCCTCCTTATATCCTCTAACAAACCTAGAATGGGTTTCTTCCTTGATTCCCTAATAGTCCTATTGAATGACTCACTTAAGTTGTTAAGATTATCATTGCATCATGTTCATAACCTGAAGAAAGCCCTAGACCAAGTTTTTGAATTTGTCCTAAGGGGGAATCATAGGCACCTGCACTATAAGCCTTCATAGCCTCCATGTTTTCATCATAATCTCCAAGTGTGTAGCTGCGAGCTACCTTTCAAAACAGTTTTTCTAGCTCAGGATCCATACTTTCTCTCTTCTAATTTGCTAAGACATGCCTTGAACACATCCTATGTTCAGCTTCAAGAAGCTCATTCTTGATAGCACTCAAAAACCCCCTACAAACAAAGCAAGAACATTGAAATTAGTTAGTAGAGTCATGAAAAGACAACAATTACATATGTAACCGTAAGAGAACAACATTGACACTTACCTTCTGCTTATCAGATATTGTAATTAATGTAGTACCATCTTCAAGACCTAAATCTTCACCATTGTTGAATATGAAGTAGTTCTCATTACTTCAGCTTGATAGTCCCATATATGAGAGAAGTGTGACTCGTGGCTTGCTTTCCTTTGCCTGGAAGGCTTTTATTTTGGCTTATCACATTGGTTCCAAGTTACAATCAGATTGTATGATCTCTTGATCGCCTCAACCATTTCTTGCTTTCTCACCTTCGGATTAATGTGCTACCTCTCTTAAAAAAGCATGCAATGGAAGATCTCTTCAACATCTTAGAATAATATGATCTTATGCATATTTGTTTGCTGATGAATACCTTGATCTGAAGCTTATGATTTCTCTTCTCATAAGAGCCATAGACTCTCTATGGGCAGTCCGAATCCATTTCAGAACATTTAGAATCAAGCTTGATTGATTCTGACCTGTACATCTTAATCTCGTAACCAGTCTTTAAGGAGTACCTTAGAAGAGAAACCTTGAAGTCTGAGGCAGACTCGAATGTCTTCCCAAGTGGCAGAAGATTTCAACTATCAGCATTGCTTGCACGAATTTTTCTACGCTCCTCTGCCTCTTCATCATCGTCAGACGATAGTGGATTCGGAATAATATCATCATCCCCAATGTCACCGGCACTGTATGCATCACTCACATATGTCTCATCATCCTCTCTTGCGACATCTCAGAAGTGAACTCCTATGTCTTCACAAACCTCTTCTTTAATAGCTACTCAATTTCTTCCAAGCTCATCCTCTAATTCATCAGCCTCATCATCCAAGAAAGCCTCACAATCATCTCCGGGGACAAGTCCAACTTCAACCTCGCCGTTTCCACTATCTTCGACCCTTTCATCTTCAACTCTGGTTCCCACTTTCACCTTTCCATCTTTTACCATAACACCCTCTTCCTTAACCCTAATAGCATCTTCAACCATATCATCCACCACATCCAAAACCCTAGCCTCATCACCTCTTAATGTCGACACACCACCTGTATGACGCCGCCAAGTTCAAAGTTTAGCCCTTTGCTCCCTCACCTGAATTTTCTTGTTCTTATCGATATGTTTGCTCCCATCATTCTTATAATTATGTTGGCCCTTCGGACTCTAATGTGATGAATGTCGCTTACGATTCTGCTAGCTTGCTTGGATCTTGGGACTCTCTTGTGTCGCCTGTCTCTCTTGATGTCGTAGGCTCCTTGGACTCTGTAAGCTCGATTGGCTCATCAACTGCCTGCTTCATTTGATCATTTGTCATGCAGAGACTGAAGATCTGGAGAAGAAGAATCGAAAGAAGCAAATGAGAGAAGAAGAAGAAGAATATTTTAAGAGAAAAGATGAAATTAGGATTTGGGGTTACAAATTGAAAGGGTTGATTTTTTATGAGAAACAACATTGTTTTGGCCAGAAAAAATGGTCTTTTATTTAAAAGAAACGACGCCATTTTTGGACTAAATGGCCTTTAATGTCGACTTAACAACATATATAAGCGATCTCTAATTACGCATAGTTTACGAAAGTTGAGGTTTTTTAATTAGGTTAATGAAAGTAGGAGAATAAATTGGCATGTATTGTATATAAGACGGTCATAATTTGAAAATTGAGGAATATTTTGTAACACTCGAACCTCCGGTTCAGGGCTAACCAACTAGTACAAACAAATTCTTTTTCCAAAACCACCAATTTGAACTCCAAATGTCACTTCTAACGAATTAACCTGCAAAATGATTCCCGGAAAGAGAAAAGAGAAAAGAAAACGGAAATGGCATCATAATAACTCACAATGACTACTAAATTTTGTAGGGTCAGAAATGACATCAAGTGAACCAAGAAATTTCACCTATGCTAGTTGGTACGATGAGGAGACTTGCCTTTACATACACCTTCAAGTGAATTCTAAGGTTATCAAAACCGTTTGGTCGGATGAGGATATACTAAGGAAAATGAAAATTCACAATCAAGTTCAATACTTGATCAAGAAGATGGACATGAGGAACATACTTTTGATGCATTATGCGACTTATCCCCATCCAAATCTCCAATTTCTTTCCACGGTGAACATGGTACATGGACAAAATTACAATGAAAGCGCTGCATACGTTCACGTTCAAGATAAAGGACAAGTTCTATAAGATATCTCTTCAAAGTTTTGTGAAGTATATGGTTTCACTCCGTCAAAGAAGGAACTTGGTTATGGGAATTGTTTTGGAAGCTAGGATACTATTGGAGAAAATAGCGTTTGGACACTACGATGAAGAATTGGCCAAGCTAGCTAAGGTCCGAGACCCTATGATCCGCTACCTCCTTGACTTGCTCGATAACACATTCTTGTCACGTGGTTCACCGAGCTTTGTTAGCAAATTGGGGTTGAAATTACTCTTCCAAAGTGTGAAAACGGTAATGAAAGGTCCAAGTGGAGAAATAATGGAAGACTATTTCGGAGAGGATGTCAACAATGGTGGCGTTTTCATTTCCGAGATGTTTGACTACCACGAGGAGCTAAGGTCAACAAGGAAACCATTGATACGAATTGGCGGTTCCTCACAGCGTTGTTCCTTCAATTGGGTAATAATCTTGGAGAGTTCCGAAGGTTGAGAAGAGAAAAACGGATGGACATTAATCACTTGGTTAAGGTAAAGTTCCTTTATCGGTATAATGTTGCCCTCTACACCCAAGTCGTTTACTTGTTCACCGATTAAGAGAGAAAAACAAAGGTGTGCTACTTACCTCAACAAGGCATACAACCGCCACCAAGGATGAGAATCTATAATTTCAACTCCCTCGCCATCTTCATGTAAACTGCCATGCACTTCCAAGAGAACCACGACTTTACAAATCGGTGTGTGTCAACTTTCATCCAAAACATGACACTACAGCTGCAAGTGCACAACGTAGTTGTAGTACTGACTGGGCCAAGTTTACAATTTATAAACCTATTTCCCTACTTTCAATCGCGCAAGAGAAAGGGTTCAATCGTAGTACTTTAGGATCATCCAAGGATTTAGAGGCTCGACTAGTAAAACTTAAGCAAAGAGAATGCACAAAGGGTTCTAGTATAGGGGGAGATTTAGTAGGGGATTGTCACGGGTCTCCACTAAATCTAATGGTAGTTAAGGCCAAACATGGTGAAAACTCACAAAATAAAGCAATAAGAAAGCTGGCAAGAAAGTAAAGCAAGAAATGAGTAAACTTGGATCTAATCAAATTAAAGATAGGATCTTGAGAAAATGGTTATGGATTCGGGTTCAATCTAGAGATGTGATGGACTTTGGTAAGGCTTTATTAAAGGATCAAAGCTATTCCTAGACCAGGGATCCCTCTTTTGTCAATCAACCCACTCTAGTGACGGAGATCTATTCACCCATACAGATTACAAGGCTCAACTCTTGTTTGTTCCCTAATTAAATATGTAAGTGATAGTGATTCTCAAGCCTTTTTACCATCTAGCACCTAGGTAACATCCACTCTCTTGGGCCCAAGTGAAAGACAGATCTAGTTGTCTCAGGCATTTCATCGAACACTTTCTAGGCGTCAATGAGCTAGTAAATAACTATAAAGAACTAAACTAGATCTAGTTAGGAATCTATGCCAAGATCTAACCTAATCATCCATCACAACCTTAGATCTAACCCTAGATTACCATATCTCATGATCCAAGATTTATCTACTCACTAAAAGTCATGGAAATCCAAAGACAAGAGATGGGTCTTTTAGCTCCCATGGTTTTAGAAGAATAGATCTAGAGTAAGAGCTGAAGTAGAAAAGATCCAAATCACTCAAGAAAAATAAAAAGTTATGACAAAGTTCTTAGATCTCAAAATAAAAGAAAAGAGAAGTGTTCTTTTCATAAGTTGTCATTTTTTTGTTCTTGGTACATAAGGGGCTATATATACTAAGAGAAGGAGAGAGGAAGCCCTAAAAAGTATCCTTTTCACGTCAACACTACCTAGCATTGACCCAAGGGAGGCTGGCATCGACCCCTGGGTCATTTCTAGGTCACGTTGGGTAGCAGGCTGTCAAGGAAAGCTAACATCGATTCAAGGTTGGCCTGCATCGACCCAAGGTTGGCTAGCATCGACCTCTAGGTCGATGCCTGGGTCCCTTGGCAGCTTCTTGTATGTTCTTGCTCCTCTTTGATGCCTTGTTTGATCCCAACTTCTTCCATAGTGTTAAGCTCCTTTTGTCCTTGGTTTTTAGCTCCACTTCTACCTTAGATTCACCTCTAGAGCGTCCATGAATCCATCTCGAAATTGCACCTACAAATGCAAAGAAAATGGTATGCAAATGCAATATACTCCTCAACTAGACTCTAGACTTAAACTAATGCATTCTAAGTCTTATATGCAATATTTACAACCTAAATGCAGATGAAACTAAGCTAAAATGCATCAAAATATGCATAAAATATGTACACATCAACAACCCCGGACTTGCCCTTTGCTTGTCCACAAGCAAACAACAAAGACTAAACCCGGAAATGAGGTTTGCAAGTGGGATCTCAAAACCAAGATAAGAAAAGTAATGTCTTATGCCCAATGTCCTCAAAACAAGTAAAATGGGGCAAAAATCATCTAAGAGCCTAAGTACTTCTCCATTATCATCACAAAACCAACTCTTAGAATCTAAGCTAAGCATCCATAGATTATCACATCGGCAACTCCTCTTTACATTCAATTAAACTAAGGCGTGAGTTCTTTGCCTATGGGAAATGCGTCTTATTTATTCGGTTTGGAGTTCAAAGAAGGGTTTTAATGTAAAGAAGTGTGAAAAGAAATGGGTTCTCTCGATTTAAAGTGGTTTCTCTCAAATAAAGTAGTGCAAGATAATAGTCAAAAGCAAGGTGGTAGCCGAACAATTTACGCACACGAAGCATTTAGTTCTTCTAATTGTTCCCAACCTATTTCTTTCTAAGGATCTAGACACTTACTTGACATAATCACCCATCCTAGATCTAGAAACTATAAGCTTTTATTGAACTAAACTCATTCATTCTTTTTTCTTTTTGTAGACAACTAGAGATTCTTAAAATTTTAAACTTCTAAGCTAATAACCTTCTAATAAATTTCAAGAGCCACTATCTAATCACTTGGATTCTTTCTTTATTTTTCTTTTTAAGGGTGAACTCTCTAAGCTTTTAGTTTCTAAGGTTAAAGCTTAAACTTAGTACTAATCTCTAGTGCGTTTTTCTTTCACTTCTTTTTCTTATCTTTTTCGATTTTTTCCTTCTTTTTTTCTTATTGAAACAACCTAGGATCATATAAGCGCTAAGGAACATCTACTTGACCCAATGCTCACTAATCATTCCTAAGACTTAGAAAAACCCAAAACCACAAAGATTTCCCCATCCTATGACTCTAGTTAGCCTTAAAGTAAGGCTAACTCTAAGGAAGTATCCTCTTTGTCGTTCAACTTCAATTCACACGGGATTTTGCCTGTGTGTGCACTTTCCTAAAGAGGCCTCACATATCGAAATAATAGCTGGTTTTGAAGGAAATGTTTAAGGGTTCACAAGGGTAGGTCACTACTCTAAAGATGAGTGTAGTTATTTGAGCTAAGAAAGAGTGGTAAATGATGGTTAAAACATAGCTTAAATATAGTGATTTCTCATGGTCAAGTATGAGAAAGCCCATAAGCAAGATGCTAAAATTCATTAAAAAGTGATCTTAGATAGGAATTAACTCAAAAAGATAGCCTACTTCAACACTTGTAAAGACCTTTAAGTGGTCAATTCCGATCAAGAATTTTCCTTTAAAAAAAAGCGGTCTACGCAACATCTTACTTCTAGTGAGGGCATTATTCATTAAACAAAACTCATCTATTTATGAGGTAGTTTCATCATTGTTCCCTATGAAAAATGCAATTCTATATGCTCCTACAAACTAAGTATTCACAAATGTATGCAACCTATATGCAAAGCTTTGAAAATCTTTTTGGATTTTTTTGAAATTTTTCGATTTTTTTGGTTTTTTATAAGTATAACTATCTACAATGTAAGACTCAATATCCATTAAAAGAAAACAACAAAAATAAAATAGCATTAGTACTAAGCCCCTCCCCCGGACTTAAACTTCACTGTCTCGGTGAATTTTAAATCGTGAGAGTGACTCATTAAAGACGCAGAAGAAAACCGAAAATATGCAATGGTATATACAAGAGATAGTAGGTGTACCTTTAGACAACTCATATGTATGAGTGTCTTCTGGATCAAGCGGAGGAATTGGGGTCATTGTTGTTGCGTTTTGATCTCCGTGGCCGAGAAGAAGAAGGGCCAACGGGGTTTTTCCCATGTTTCCTCCGGGATGGTTCATGAAACGAAGTCCTTGGTGGTTGTATTCCATGCTCTTGTTGTTCTCGGATCACCAATGGCGGAAGAGCAACCGACACTCTTGGTTTTGTAAAGTCACGCTTCGGGAGTTCTTGAATATCTTCATCACTCTCGCTTGAGGTTACATATTGTTGTACCTTGCACTTCTTTTGAAACTCCTCATTAGTCGCGAGAGCAAATTTCCTTGTTTTCTTATGACTTTGACGTAGTTTCTTAGTTCCATTTCCAAGTATTTCTCATATGATGTCCTTAGATGTGGCGGTGTACGAAATTGGCCAAGGAGTGAATGTCCAAATACTCCTTGGTGTCTCTCTTCTTGGGGTTGGTTTTGTTAGCCTACGAAGTCTTGGTTCTCCTTGTAGTGTGCTCCGTTTGTAATGAAGGTGGCTTGGTAGGTGGAAGTCGATGTCCTTGTTCACTTGTGTTGATGTATGCTCCGCATCCGGCATTGGAAGAATACAAGCCCTCCATTTCCTTCGCTCGTCCATGAACAAGTAAATCACTACATCTCTTGGATCATAGCCAAAGGTGAATTTCTGTTCCACTAAGTAAAGAATGTCCATCGTCGCTCCCTCTTGGCGATTGTCGGTCCTTCCTTATTCCTGGACATATCCACCTTCCCATTCATCAAATTCGATTCCAAGGTAGTAAAACAATAGGGTGAGCATGCCTCCAATCCTTGTGACGGGATGACTTCCTTTTCTCATATCCTTCGCATGATTGAGTAGAATACTTACGAAAATAAGGCCAAGGTTGGTGTTGTCGCCTAAGTAATCAACCCATCTCTCTCTATTTTGGTCTTTTAAGTACTTCTTCAATCCTTGGAAAAGCAACTTCATAGCAAGCTCATTCATAATTTTGGGGTTTTCCATTGCAAGGTCGGTATTGGCCACAAACTCCATCGCGTATCGGATTGTTGGGCTACGGATCTTTGTTATTGTTGTCGAGCTCTTTAGGTATTCCCCGTAGGTAATTCTTTTCCAAAGCTTGCTGAAATCCAAACCATCCTCAAAACCAGCTCCGCTCTTTGATGGGTCAAAACCAAATACCTCACATACTTCTAGTGTTGAGACTTTGTATTCATCATCCTTTATGCTAAAGGCAATGTACCCAACCCAATTCTCCATCTCCTTGTTGAAAGTGTAGCGTATATAGGAATTGAAGTGTTTGTTGCGTGAAAGACGGATGGTACATCCAAAACAAACCCTCAAGACCCATTCGCTTTAGAAACGCGCGCACATGGTCATGAATGGCCATGTCTCTCAACACACTATCATCAACCCATGGCATTGCTTCTACCGTTGAATTTCTTTGCAGATGCAAGTAGACTTTTTGTTCCTCAATTGACCATGATTGGTAAGAAATTCTCATAGCGGGTCGTAATGGTGTCATTCTTGTTTGGTGCCTCCACTTAAAAATAGTATAGGTAAAGTGAGTCCAAAAGTTAAAGAACAAATGAAAATGCTAGGAATTTAGCTTCAAACCGCTATATAAATGATTTTAAATAGGAAGCACAATGTCCCGGTTCTTAGCAATTTCTCTAGGCAAACTCATCATTCTAAATGCAATACACTCATGAGGAGCCGAAATGCAAATATTCAAATTGATGTAGATTTCGGCCAACATGAGCTTCCAAACAAAAGTATGCATTTGATTTTCACAATATCCAAACTTAGAATCGTGTGGATGCTCACATAACTACCAAGTTCAAAATCCTTCGAATCTCAATTTAAGAACATTTCTAAACTTAGGCATGTTTTGCAATTAATATAATATGCCTAAATTCATAATTATGGACCAAGCTTCAAAGTAGTAAATTCTAATTATGCACAAGCAAACCAAGCATTCAACACCTTTCACTTAATAGAATCTAAAAATTAACTTTCTCAAAGAAACCCCATATTATCGAAAATTTCAAAACAAAGAACATACTTAGGAATTTCTTCACATTTTTAAAAAATTGACTCATGAAACCATGCTCAATCAACACCAATCATGCACATCAACCACAAAATTTAAATTTTCCCAAAATAGAGTTCAAAAACACTATTCCCTCCACTGTTCATTTCAAGAACAAGAATTTTATTCATGCATTTCTAGTTGTTTCTAAGCAAATGTAGCTCATAAAACACTAACAACTAAGCTTTTCCAACTCTAATAAACCACAAAACATCACTAAATACTCTTACCTAAATAAATCGAAAATTTAAGGAAGTAAAAGTGAAAGTTTTTAGTTTCATACCTTGTTCTTGATGTTTTGCAAGAGTGAAATATAGATAGAAGTTAGAATGCACTTTAGAAGAATCAAAATCTCTCAAAGTTTCTCACAAATTCTCTCTTTTAAAAAATCAAACACTTCCTCTAGCAAGATGAGAGAGAGAGAGAGTTCGATGGAGATGATAAAGAGAGAGAAGAGTGAGAGAAAAAGTAGTGGTTAAGAGTAAAAGTGTAAAATGTTATTTGCAAATTTGTCCCTAAGTTTCCAAAATATTTGATCTCCTTGAAAATTTTTGCAAAAAAAACCCAAAATTTGAAATTTTAAAATCAAAGGAATATTATCTTACTTGAATTTAAGAAAATTAGGACCAAAGGTTTTTAAATTGGATCAAAAATGGTCTAGCTTTCTCAAATCAAGCTTTGAAAAATCACTCTTGAAATTATTTTAAGTGGTGAAATACGAATGAAGTACTTGAATTTAGGAGAACTTACCTTGGCCAAATGGAATGTCTTTAAAAAGTGAGTCACATTGACTTGTTGAAAGTGTTTATCCATCACTCCATTTTGGCTTTGATCTTTGCTCTGATTACTTCTCCTTTGGTACATAAGCTTAGAGCAAAAGAATGTCTTAGGGACAAGTGTTTCCCAAGACAAAATCACCATTATTGAAATTAAAGAAATGAAAATTTAAGACTTAAAAAGAAATATTTACAAAGGTGCATCAGATTGCCTATCAAGTGCACTTGTTTAATATCATTAGCTTGACCGTTCTTCTTTCTTTTAGTGGATGAAATGAAGGGCCATCCTTTAAAACTCGGGTCCTATCGGTGCCTTCTTCATAGCATAATCCCTTATCTTAAAGATGTTAGTAAATCCTTTACCTTTATAGACATTCGGGTTATAGCCGCTTATGAAACTTGGAGATCCAAGTTCTTTCATACTTTCTCTTCTAGCTACCCTTTAATCATTAGTCTTAGGTATTTCCTTTGCCTTTCCTTTGTGAATTGTACCACAATACCCGATTTCTTTATCAAGATCGATCATAGGGTAAGATACTCCTTTGTTGACGTATTTCAATGTCAACTTCTTCGCTTCAAAATCTATTATGTCACCTGTAGTTAACAAAAAAGAAGTTCACAGTAGAATTGGAGATTTAGCTTGAGTGGATTTGTTGTCCATAACCACAAAGTTTCTCTCCACAAAAGTGTTTTCCACTCTTAGTGTCACGTTTTCCAACTTTCCCATTGGAACTTTTCGAGTAGCATCTCCCAAAAGCACATAATTAGCACCTTCCTTGATTTCACCTTCCAAACCAAGCTCCTTTACGCGGTCTAGAGAGATCACGTTCAAGCTAGCTTCGGTATCCGCTAGAGCATTCTCAAATTAGGAGCCTCTTAAAGCACAAGGCACAATGAATCTTCCTTCGTCATTGCTCTTTTTTATGAACTTCTCTCCCACTATATAGATTGGGATATTATTAGCTTTAAGCAAATTCTCTACCATTTCTATGGTGGCCAATTTCTTTCAAGCTTCTCCTTAACCCTTGCATCGATTTTGGCCAACTCGTACCATTCTTGAGCGGTGTCTAAATCTCCATCAAGATTCATCTTACGATAGAGCACCCCTAAGATCTCCTTATTATAACATTGAGGGTAAGACAAGAGGTACTTTGTAGAATAATAATCCAAGATTAAGAATTCCTCTTCGATTATGTCCTTCACACTAGGTTCACCACTAGGAGGCCTTCTTCATCCTTTCTCTCAAACGTCTCTTTCCTTGAGACATTGAGTTTCTCTTCTTCCTTGAAGCCATCATCCTTCTTAGCTTCCTCAGAAATCTTTTCCTTAGTAGCCTTATCGACTAGCAAAGGCTCTTCTACTTATTTCTCAATTTCAACACCTCTTTTACCCAAAGGAGTGTCCCTTTTCTCAAGCTCCTTTCCGATTGGAGCATCTTTCTCTTCAATTTTGAGGTCAATTTCGGCATGACATTCCTAAAAATATGGGTTCCCAACCAAATCTACATCCAAGCAATCAACAATCTCATCAACAGGATTCAAAAATAAATTCTCAAAATCATCAATAATCTTTTCCTCTTTAAGAGTAAATATAATATCGTCCCATGGTTGAGGAGTGTGGTAGATCTCTTCTAAGAAGGCATTGCAAAAATCTTTGCTTGATTCTCGCTTCTCTTTAGCTACTCCTTTTCCCTTACGGTCCGAGATCACTTGTTGGAGTTGAGAATCTATTACCTCGACATGTGAAGCAAAAGCTTCTTGTTTAACATTCATGTCTCGGTAGATAGACTGAATCCTCACATTCATCTCCCCAAACTTCTTGTTGAGCTCAGCTCTTGTCTCATTTTGTCCTTCCACTAGCTTCTTAAGCATAGCATGATTTTCTTCTTCTTTGGTAGGACCGATTTCTTGTTGAGGCTTTTGGTAGTAGCCATGCTTAGATTGGTATTGGTACCCTTGTTGTTTGGTTTTTGAAGGATAGACTTGATCTTGTGTATTCTCCACGGTAGTGCTTCGGTAGGATAAGTTGTTGTTGAAAGGCTTGTACCCTTGGTTGAAGGGTTTTTTGTAGTACCCTCCTGGTATGTATCTCACTTCCTATTGATTCTCAACCTCTTGTCCTTTGACTTTGGTTTCCAAAAAGTGAACACTTCTCCTTGTTTGTTGTATAAGCCTATAAACTTTATCATTTAGCTCCTTGATCTTTTCCTCCTAAGATCTGGTGCTCCTCACCATTCTATCATAGTCATCCCCATCGCAATTGTCCCTTTAGACAAGGTTTTCTATGTGCTTCTCTCCTTGATCGGCGGGAAGACTAGCAAAGCTTTCCATGGAGACGGTGGTCAAAGCCAATCGGTACTTTTCTTGCATACCTCTATGGAAAATTTGAACAAGGTCACCCTTTTTGATACCGTGGTGAGGAAAACTCCTTATATATTCGTAGAAGCGCTCCCAAGCTTGATAAAGGAATTCCATTCCTCCTTTCTTAAAGGTGGATATCTCATTCCTTATCTTTGCCGTCCTTTGGGGCGAGAAGAACTTAGCCAAGAATCTCCTCTTACACTTGTCCCATGTTGTAATAGAAGGGGTCACAACTCCTTTCTCCCGTTGAGATGCTTTGTCTCCTAAAGAGAATGGAAACAAAGTTAACTTGATGATGTCCTCCAACACTCCATTCATTTTCACCATTCTTGTCAACCTTTCAAAGTTGTTCAAGTGCTCAAANAAAGAATCTAGCGTTTTGCACCATATTGATCAAGCTTGACTTGATCTCGAAATTGTTGTTTCGGATTAGTGGGGGGCGGTCTTATACCTATCCTTTCGCCATTAGTAAATGGCTCGTCGTCTTCTCCAATCCTAGGTTCTTCTCTTGGGAGGTGGAATGGACGGTTTCCTT
>OVAN01008765.1:0-16298 GCA_900406275.1 Anastatica hierochuntica | reverse complement strand
AAAAAAAAAAAAAAAAAAAAAAAAAAAAAAAAACTGTCCCACAAATATTATCCAGCGGTTTATTATTATTTCACATTGCAAATAACTTGTTTTAATTTTAAAATTTAGTATTATTTTGTTGACAAAAAAAATTCATTATTATTTTATTACTAAATGTGTAATATAAGTAATAGCTCGAACTACAATAGTCATCATTTTCCAACTTAAAAACTTTGACAAAATAGTGCAAATACTTAAAAAAAATATATTTTTACTTAAAAATTAGGAATGATCTAACAAATCAACATATATTTTGACAAAAAATAATAAGTTAAACATGATTTTAAATCAACTTCTAAAATATATAGAAATTATTTACCTTATAAATTATTTGTAGAAACTTTTATTACATACCTCAAAATTGAATCATTTATCTTTTATTTAACGTTTTATTTAATTTAGTAATTTGAACATAATATTCATAAATTTTCAATAATACAAAATAAAAAATTTTAATTTGTTTAACTACAACAATTATATAAATATATTTGTTTCTATAATATTTATATTTTGTACAGATTGTATAATTTTTACAAATTAACATATTTATTCCGTCTTGTAAGTTATTTTTCACCAATCAAACATTATTCTGCACCGCATTTTTTAATTAAACCGCACTTGTTCTACAATCCGCATATATTGTTGTTCAACTGCACCGTAGTTTAAATTCGTTTTTCTCGCATTCTGAAAACCGCTGTTATTATTCGGACCCTTAGTCGGATCAACCGTTTCAAAATTGGTTGGGGCAGAAAGAGAAAAAAGAGATTGTAAAAAAATGTCACTACGGTGGCCGACATTTTTCTTGAATTGTGCAATAACAACGAACCAAGAAAAAAGAGAACCCTAATTTGCGTATACTTCTCCGAAAAGACAAGAAGTAAAAGATCGACCCATAAATTATTTTACCCAGAGAAAAAAACGAGAACAAAAGCGGAAATCTTCTTATTATATTTTTGCTTCTCATATTTTTTAATAAATCTTGTCGAGCCCATCTTGAGTAGTGAATTTCTCTTTGGAACACTCCAATCTCCGGCCACTCATACATCAAAAGCTAAAACCATTAATGTCTATTTTAATAATCTGAGCGCATTGCTGTAGTTCCAGCTTCTTTTCAGCTCGTATCATACAACGTCTCGTCTTCCTCGGTCGGTGTCATGTTCAGATCAGGGAGGAAGAAGAAACCATTTTCTTCAGAGCTCTTTGTTTCGCTTGTTGCTCTGCAGAATTCTGTCACGACGTGCCTTTTGTTTTTGATTGGAGAGATTAGAGATCTCCTTTTACTACTAAGATCAGTCTTGATTCGATCTGAATACTCGAGCTGAAAATAGAAAACGCAAACAACAGTTATTTCAAGCTTCCGGGGATCTTAATGGAACAAAAAGTATAGTTTATAGACAAGGCCAAATCACACCTTAATTCTTTTCAAACTTTGGTTCTTGAGACTTGGTTTCTCATATGTTGATTGCATACTTGCAATCTTCAGATAAAGAAAACAGAAGATTTAGAATACGATCTTTAGATGAAAGAATTGGAAAACAAAGCAATACCTTATCAAGATCAAAATTTTCCTTCGTTTGTAAATTCTCTACATCTTGTAGTTCACAATATGTCTGTCAAAAGGAATGCAGAGAGTATTTACAAATCCCGCAAAAGATCAATAGGAATCACTTTAAATCAAGAGTGAGTCATTATTTGTGTTACCTTCTTTTTCTTTGACCTATTGGAATAAGAAATATCGATTTCATTTGTTGCATTTAACGCCTGCAAAAGAATACACGAATCACACACATTAATTAACGACGAAGATGTGACTCACTTAATAAATTAAGGAAACAAGTTAAAAGAAAAAGGTGCTTGAAAGGGTAAAAAATGCTAAACCAAAATTCAAAAAATCCTTTTTGTAAGTTTTTTAAAAAAATAAAAAAATAGACATCATGATAATCCCGTGGCGTGGCAACATCACACATGACACCATCATCAAGCCTTAGATCTCACGTGGCGATAATCTATCCGACAAGATTTATTACCCACTTCTATCAAAACGACGACGTTTTTTATATAACTCGAATTCTACTGACTACTGAAGACGCGCAACTTTTAGTTTTTTGTTTGACCCCTACCAATACAATTTATGGGTTACTTCAAATCAAAATTACAAAACCCGAATTTACTAAACCAACCAATTTTTACAATGATCGACGCCAGATGCCGGTTATGAATTGATTCAAGATTTTACAATAGAATAAAGAAAAAAAAGTACATTTTAAGAAAAAAAGATTAGAAAGGAAAGCTTTTGACTCTGTCTGGGACTTGGGATGGATCCGTAATTTAACCCTATGCCGAGGTTTTCTGAGCTTTTAACCATCAAGGGGTAAAAAGGTAAAAAGAAAAACCATCGGCGGTATTTTCCTTGGTCCGACGTAAAAACTGAGAAAAAGCCATCTGAAAAAGCTCTTTAGCCGAAAAAGACTACCAAAGATTACGTCAGCTAAAAATTGTAAGAAGAAAGAAAGGTTATGGATTTCGGAAGAGAAAAAACGGAAACCGATTTGTATTTTTGAAAAAACATCGCCGCACTTAAGGAATCTGAAAATCTTCATCCAGATCGGAAAATGAAACGGAGGAAATGTCAATCCAGGAGAAGTGAATCAGGTGGAGGCGGAGATATTGAGAGATGGGAGAAAGAAACATTACCTTAGATCTGGATCCGGTAGATGTTGAGGAGCTAGCCTGATGACTTGTATCCTCGAAACCATCGGCCGTTGCGGCTGAAGGACACGTTGAGCCGCCGCTACCAGATCCGCCGCTCCAACAGAGAGGAGTTATAGGACTGCCTCTAGCGGAATCCATTTCCTTTTTAAAACAACCACCGACGCCGGGGCCTAATCTCGACGGCCGTGACCGTCTTTGACGAAAACCCCACCGTAAGAGAGGTTGATTCGCCGTCGGATTCTCTGATTCTACCGTACCGGCGTGCTTGATGCGTAGAAGAAGCTCAACCACCATCTGGTCGTCCGTTAAAGCCGTCGAGACCCACTCGTCCATGGGTTTCTTCATCGAATCGTCACTGATAGGACTCAGACTCAGAGAGAAGAGAGAGAAAGCGAAGAAGAAAGGGATGATGAGATTGAGGAGAGTAATAATAATATATGAGCTTTATTCCTCTCATTACTTCTTTCTCTTTCTTATTTTTTTCTTTCATTTGTTTCCCTAATTATTTAAATCGTTTTCTTTCCATTTTACATGTCAATGAGATTTTTATCTTTTTTCTCTCTGTCGACGATGGAACAAAATTTAAGATTAGGTTTCATGGGTGCAGTGGGACCCAATGTTAGTGTTGCCGCGAGACGAAGATGGTAAAGAGTTTTCTGGTTTTGCCAATTTTGAGCCCAACCATGGCCCGATGTTAGACAAGAAAATATGCGATAAGTTTGACATGCAAAATTATATTTCTTTTGTCGGCAAGATTTTTATTAAAAGTCCATTGGGTAACGAGTTGAAATTTTATACACTTATACAAATTGGGTTTTAGCCCTTACGGAGGAAACAATATAATAAAAAATTATGTGATGTGATCTTATCTCCTCCAACTATTTCCACTAATCACCTTAACATCAGGAGAATACTTGTCAAGTATATTTGAGCTTTATGTCAATTTTCTTGTTGAAACTTCACTGGCGTTAGTTTCAGTTGTATTGATCCCAATCCGCCGCATTTGACACTGTTTTGTAACTCTTCCATTCATCTTTCCTGTGTATCTCAACGCTTTTTTTGTGGACAAACGATCCATCCTGTCTGGCAGCTGAGAGCGCTACTTTGAAGAAACTGTAATACCCGTCTTTTACCCCTAGGGCAGGACATGTTACTTAACAAACTTATTTCTCATGTAACCACAACTTATCTCTAAGACAACAACTTTATTAATTCATCAACTTATCAATCTTAAACATATCAATAATCTAAACCAAACGGAAACCGGTTCAATACAAATCAATTCAACAAAAGAAAACCAAATAAGAAAAACGCGATGATTCCAAAAACAAACACTATGATTCGTTCGACCTTCATCTCCAACTATTCGTCATGTTCACCTGAAAAGGGAAAAGAGAGAGGAGGAAAGAAGAAAATGTTGAGTGACAGGGGAATCACTCAGCAAGGTGGTGGACTGCCAGACCACACAAATACGCAGACTCAACCTAACCATACAACCAGCTATAACATAGAATCAAACACTCAATCATGGCAAACATCCCTTCCTAACACTAAAACTCGGGTCACCTAATATCCCANCCCCCCCCCCCCAAGGGTACTTCACCTTTCCCCTAACCATCACATCATCAACACAACCTCATCTCATCACATCTCGAATCCAGGGTACTTCACCTTTCCCCCTTCATCTCCATCCCAATCCCCATTTATCTCCATGTGGGTACTTCACCTTTCCCCCAACTCTAGGGTACTTCACCTTTCCCCCTTCGTTCATTCACGTCCCAATATCATACCCAACTCCAAACATACTATATCCGAAAGTTAACGGATCTACACGCACAAACATTCAGCAGACCTAACTAGACATGCATTCAAGACTTTCAATCAATTTTCGTGAGTAATCCTATACCAGAGCAAGCAGATCATTAAACCAACGTGTACGGGGGATCGTGTGAGGAGTTTCTTACCTTAGATCACAGTTTTGAGATGTGGGAAGAATGGATATGATCTCCTAGAGTACAGATCTGAGATCTAAAGAGAGATGACTCCACAAACAAACAATGGAGAACCTTGCCAGGGTTTCCTTTCACAGAAGACAATAAGAAGAGGATGGAGATCAGAGATTCAAGGTGATTACCTTGGGGAAAGCTAGAAGAAACGAGAAGAAGAAGCTTCACGAAGGCGGAGACTCGACCGCGACTCACGGTGGCTACAGCGAGGCGGCGCGGGCGGCGAATGACGATGGCTGGGCGTGCGGCGGTGGCTGGAGCTCGGCAGCGATGAGGGCTAGATTTCATCCTTGGTGATTTTTGTGAGGCTCCCCTCTCTTCCCTTTGGCTCCTCCTTTTATAAGTGATGGGGATGGGGAAACTAGGGTTTTTCCTAGTGGGTTTGGGCCTAAATCCCTTGGTGGGTTTGGGGTTTTACAATTCTCCCCACTTCATAAGAATTCGTGCCCGAATTCAAGCCTCGGCTCGGGTGTTGACCTTGTTCCCAGAAGAGGTATGGGTAATCCTTTCTCATTTGGTCCTCCTTTTTCCAAGTTTCCTCTTGAAGACTTCCTGTCCCCCACTGGACCTTAACCATTTGAGTCCTCTTCCCCTGTAGCTCTTGCTCCTGTCGTTCAACGATCTTTGCTGGATGACTGAACACTGTCAGGTTTCTTCTCAAACTTACTGGCGGTTGAGGCAAAATAAGTTCTGGCTCTTGAACGACTTTTCTCAGAACTGAGATGTGGAACACATCATGGAAGGCTTCCAGTTCCTATGGCAAGCTCAGGCGGTAGGCCACAGCTCTGATCCGCTCGATAATGGGGTACGACCCCATGTACCTTGGCCTAAGCTTCTTCGACTTCCGATTTTTGTGGCCTCCCTGAAAAGGCTGCATCTTAAGATATATTGAGTCTCCTACTTCAAACTCCAGCTCCTTCCTTCGGTTATCAACATAGCTCTTTTGGCGGTCATGGGCTTCCTTCAGCCGATGTTTGAGCAGTTCTACTTGCTCCATAGTTTCCTGAACCATTCGGGGTTCTAAGCTCGCCTCTCCGCCACTTCAGACCAACACAAGGGAGTTCTGCAAGGCCACCCATACAATGCTTCATAGGGTGACATCCCTATGCTTGCATGATAGCTATTATTGTACGCAAATTCCACCAATGGTAGGTACTTTCCCTAGCTTCCTTCATAATTTAGCACAAAAGCCCTCAACATGTCCTCTAAAGTTTGTATCGTCTTCTCTGACTATCCATTTTTCTGAGGGTGATAGGTCGTGCTTAGATGTACCTTAGCTCCCATGGCCTTCTGGAAGGCTTGCCAAAACATTGAAGTGAACTTGGCATCTCGGTCAGACACTTTGCTTACTAGCACCCCATGCAACCCTATGATTTTATCAACATACAATTGAGCCAACTGATTTGCCCCATATGTCTTCTTTATAGGTAGAAAATGCGCATACTTGGTGAGCAGGTCGACAATTACCCATATAGCATTCTTTCTCTCCTTGGTCCAAGGCAATATGGAGACAAAATCCATGGTTACCATTTCCCATTTCCATTATGGTAGTGGTAAGTCTTGTAGTAGTCCAATGGGAACTCTGCGCTCTGTTTTGACCATCTGGCAAGTCTGGCAGCGGGATATCCAATTTGCTTTGGATCCCAGTTTAGTCCCTAAATGGCCCAGCATTCGCGACCTATCATCGAGTTTCTTTAGGTGCGGCAAATCTATTTTCACGTATCTGAGGCATCTGAAAGTCCTTAGATGTTGAACATTAAGCTTCCTTCCATGGAAAGCTTCATATGGCGTCGTAGTGTTGAGGGCTTGAGTGGCTATTCGGTTGGAGTGTCTTATTGCTTCCCCCATAGGTAGTTAGGTACACACATATGTTTCATAATGCTTCTTGTCATCTCCATCAAAGTCCAATTACGCCTTTCAACAATCCCATTCTGTCGGGGAGTGTACGGAGCCGTTAAATTTCTCTTAATTCATGCACCATTGCACCATTCATTAAAATCTTGAGAGGTAAACTCTCCACCTCTATCGGTTTGAAAGGTTTGAATGTTCATGCTCAAATCTTTTTCAACCCATCTTTTAAACTTCTTAAACTTGTTAAAGGAATCACTCTTCTCTTTTAGTAGAATTGTCCACATATATCTAGAATGATCATCTATAAGGACAAACACATACTTGTTTCCTCCGGCTGTACTCGGTGTTATTGGACCCCATAAGTCTCCATGAATGAGTTCAAGCACCTTATTGACTCTATAGCTCATTGTTTGTGGAAACACATGTCCCGTTTGTTTCCCAAGTAAACACGAGCTGCATATCCCTTTTTTAATATCAATCTTTGGGATACCAATGACCAGCTCCTTCTGTTTCATTGTCTTAATTGTCTCGACATTCACATGTCCAAGTCGTGAGTGCCAACGGTGCGATTCAGTCTCCGTAGTAGTCTGTGGCACTTAGTATCTTTTAACATCATTCTTTGTATAGTCAGTTCTTGGACCTTGGTGCTTTGGTGATTAACTTCCCATCTCCATCATGCATTAACAAGTAGTCGCCTTTCATTCTTATATCACATCCAGATTCAGTAGCCTGTCCCAGAGTAATGATGATACTCCTTAAATCAGAGATTTAATAGACATCTCTTATGATTCATTGATTACCATTCATATCCAAGAATTCGATCGTACCTTTTCTCTTTATATCGATACGTGGGTCATCTCCAAAAAAACTTTTCCTGTAATAGATTCATCAATTTCAGAGAAGTATCTTCAATTTCCACTCATGTGGCTGCTTGCTCCATTGTCGAGGTACCATATGTCTTCTTCTCGAGAATCAGTTTTATAATGTTTTTGTACTACTTTGTATTCATTCAAAAACACTACTTCATGCATCATAAACTCGTCAGCTTCTTGTGTATCAGCATTGGAACCAGTGTTATCGGCTATTTGTATTTTTTGCAATTTAAGTAACTGATCCGGACACACATATGCGTAGTGTCATACTTTGTCACATCTAAAGCAAGTGATATTCGACGCATATCTTGGGCCACGACTACGACCTCTTCCTCTTGAGTGGAGTCGTCCTCCACGTGCTCCTCCTCTATTGTTTCCATAGAAAGCACCACAGGTAGATTGAGATGTTTGCGACTCAAGGTTTGCGTACATCAATTTACTTTGGTCGTCTTGAGCTTCTTCTCCTTCCGATAGTCGCTCTTCATAAGATTTCATGCGACCTACGATATCCTCAAATCCAGTATTTTTCAAGTCTAGGACTTGTTCGAGTGAGGCAACGATGTAGATGTACTTCTTCCTTGGAAGGCTTTTGAGGAACTTTTTAACAAGTTTAGGTTCTTCTATTTCCTCGCTTAGAGCAGCTAATTTTGAGGCGATTTCAGATAGCCTACCCGCGAATTCATTGATGGTCTCAATATCTTTCATTCTTAGGCGATCGAACTCTGCCATTAAGGTTTGTAAACGCGCCTCCTTAACTCTCTCTGCTCCCATGTGCCTTGACTTGATAGCCTCCCATACCTTCTTGGTTGTGTCCAATTCACCAACTTGAGGAATAAGTGTTTCAGGTATGGATTCAAAGATGAACGCTACGGCTATATCGTTTTTCCCCGTCGGATGTGGTTGTTTCAATCATCTCCCAAACTTTATAGACTTTGAGAAGGACCTTCATTCTCATAACCCACACGATATAGTTTGTGGAGTTAAACTTAGGAAACTTAATAGATGATGGACCTCCTCCTCCTTCTCTTGTCCTTATCAAGGTCGTGGTGATCGCCGTATCACCCATACTTTTCTTTGATTCAGACACGACGAAACAAGGAAACGAGATGGAAGCTCACAATAGAACAAAGTTTACGACAAAGCAGAGCAAAAAGGAAAACTGGTTTGTCGATTTTTCTTTGTGAATCGTGGGAACAATTTATGAGATATCGATGTTCAATTGGATCAATAGCTTTGATACCAAATATTGAATCGATAGATGTTTTATGAACACAAATTCAAAGAATATTACTTTTATTAGTCTTAGAAAACTCAACTCAAAACCTAAAGCTCTCATAACACAAATCATAATACTCGATTGTGCTTATATATATGCTAATACAAATCCTAGTTCTAATAGAAAAATACCAATTTAGATAATTTCTAATTATTTAGATAACTTTTAAATAAAACCATAAATTTCCTTTTTCTTAACTTGGTTAGTACATAGGAAACTTGCAGCTTAAGTTAATTTTAAGCTTACTCCAACAGCACACAGAGTTAAATCACAAATGTCCCAATTATAAATCAAACAATTTAGGATTACTTTAGAAGTTTTGCGTTTCTGGTTTTAAAATATATTGTACTCACTTTTATATACGAGGGGACATTGAATTTGGTGATAGCCCTACGCAATTAACAGCCTCAAAGACGACAAATGCCTACCTAAAAAATACTTTTCAAAATGGACCTATTATAAGCTTTTAAAATTATTAAATCGTCTTTTCCAATTGAAGTCAACTAAAATTACTACCAAAATGGAGTCAATAATAATTGTTGCCTTCGTATTGTAGTTCCAAAACAGATTTACAAAACTGCACTATTATCAGATCTTATATATAAATAAGCAATACGCGTTTACCATAGATCAAGGGTTCGATCTTTCCAGGTTTAGGTTCGACTAAGGGAAGAAACCGAAGTGAATATTTACATGTTCTATGGACCTAGACCATGTCTTTTACTTTCCACCAGAAGGGGTTAGGATAGTTTAGGATTAGACGTTAAACATACCGTCATTAGTTGTTTCACTTGTTTTGTTTTGGATTTTTCTGCGGTCAAGTAATATAACTGTTTGATGCTATTTTGATCATTACTCAATAAACTAGCAGTAAAAGTTGGATTGACGCTTTATTTCCGCCCTCCACTATAGTCGTTCCGCCTTTTTCACCTATTCTTTGGATCCCTTTAAATTGTTACACAAACTTATTTATCTCTTTAGAAATCCATTCAAAGTAGTTGACTTCACTCTTTTTCTTCAAACCACATTGATTTCTTTAAATCGATGCATGAACTTTTTGTCTCTTTATAAACCTACATGAGGTACCTGGAATTCTTTATATTCCCTCAAACCACAATATCATAAGATTTCTTCAAATCGATGCATGAACTATTTTTATATTTTTCTTTATTACTAGGTGGTGTTCCTACGTTTTACGCGTGTATAAATGTTATGATATATATTATAAAAAAATTCACATTTTTAATAATGTTATACAAAAATATAAGATTTAGATATACTATATTTGAAGTTAGATATAAAAGTTTAATATGTGAGTGTAAAAACATGAGATAAATTTAAATACCAAATATACATTTTAAACAATAGAAATTATATTCTTTAAAAATAAAATTTGTAATATATAGTTTTTTTTTATTAAATATACACTATGATTTTATAGCCCATTTTATTTACTAATTAATTATTTCTAGATTTTATTTATGCGCATAGCGTGAACTTAAATTTTACATAATTTCTAGATACTTTTTTCCTTTCAAGAAATGAATTTAATTAAAGAAGTTCAAATTGTTTCTTTTTTATTCGTAAACGGTAAAATCAAAGAGTCCACTACATGTAACCAGTTAAATGAACATAAATTATTTGCAACATTATTTTCAGAATTAGTTATGGCTACTTCATAAGGATAATTAGATAAATAAAAATTTGAGGCACATCTTATTTATTAATTAGTTATTTCCGGGTGTTATTTATGCGTGTATTGTAAATTTAAATTTCATATAATTTCTGGGTGCTTTTTCCCTTTCAAAAATGGAGTTAATTAAAGATGTTCAAACTATTTTTATATGTAAATGTTAAAATTAAAGAGTCCACGACGTGTAACCAATTAAATTAACATCAATTATAATAATAATTGATAAAAATATTTATAATTTAAAAAAAAATTAAATTAACATAAAGTATTTGCAACACTATTTTCATAATTAGTTATTGGCCATATCATAAGGAAAATTAGATTAAAAAATTAGTTTAACTTTTTGATTAGTTATTTGTATATTATTTTAACAATTTCTGGAGATTTTAAAAGATTTGTTAGTTTTAGATTGGGAATTAGAAATTAATATTTAAAAATTTTATTTTTAATACAAAACCAATCAAATTTCTATAAATTAACATGTCATATTTTTGGTTGAAAACTATTCTAGTGAAGACACGTGACAAACTCACTTCACGATTAATGTTTAGGGGATATTTGAAAACAAACAAATAAATTGAATGTTGACTACTTTTTAATAGGAGTACCTCTAAGCAAAGGATTTCATTGAGTGCTCAAGACATTATTAGCTAGTGATAAAACTGTATTTTTAGATGTTCTTGCCTTAAATTTTTATTCCTTTTAAGAGCTTTTTATGCTTTTCTTTATCACAAATGATATTTTTCTTGTATTTGTAATATTGAAAGTCATTTCAGATCAAATAATGCATTTTGGAGCAATTTGGACTTATTTGGAGCATAAGTCAGTTTCTGGACAGTTTTCATGCATCAGAATATCATCCAATACGAAGGCCTTGGACTCATTTCGTGTCTTTCATTATGTTTTAGTTAGGTTAGAATCCAAAAACCCAAAATCATATCTTGTTTAAGCTTAATTTGAAATATGAGTCGTTGTAGTGCATGCTTAGTCCGGTGACGGTGGTTGTGCTTCCGGTGATGGAGTTATGTGAGGTGACGGAGGAGCTGCGGAAGATGGAGGAAAAGATGGCTGAGCACGAACAGGAATGAGGTCATGAGGAGCAAGAGGTGTAGGAGTGTCAGCGGCGGTTGGTGGTTCCGATAATGTCGTTACGACATCACTGTGACCAGCATATTGGCATGTTGGTTCATTGGTCAATACTGGTACAAGAGCCATTGTAGGAGAGGTAGAAGAAGATGGAGGTAGTGTCGGAGATGAAGACGAGCTCCCCCTAGATTCAATGTTCGGTTAGAGCCAATCATCTATTTTTGTGTCATAATGACTGATTGGAGGCGTGACGTAGTCTTGAGATATGATTCCAGGAAACGTAGTTTCTGAAAAAATGATATCGCGACACGTAAAGAATTCTTGTTTTCAATATCATATAAATGTCATGCTTTCTTCCCATAAGGATATCCCATGAACAAACACTTGCGACTACGATCCCCGAACCTGTCTTTGTCACGAGATTTTCTATAAGCATAGCATAAACATCCAAAAATACGCAATTGGTCGTAATCTGGCTTCTTACTGAAAAGGAGCTCGTATGTGGATTTGCCGAGGAGGACTTGAGATGGAGTGTAGTTAATGAGATGGGTTGATGTCAATATGCTTTCTCCCCAGAGAGTAGATGGTAACCGAGCTTGAAAGAGACACGCACGAGCAACATTAATAATGTGACGGTGTTTGCTTTCAACTCGTCTATTTTGTTGTGTTGTATCCACGCACGACGTTTGATGTTGGACACCATGTTTTCGAAAGAATGGCCTGAGAACCATGAACTCGAACCCATTGTTTGTTCTTATTGCTTTTACTTTTTTTCCAAACTGACGTTCACAAAGAGCAAAACATTCTTCAATGAGGTTGGATACCTCTGATTTTTAGAGCATTAAATAGGTTCACACTGCTCTAGAGTAATCATCTATGATTGTCAAGAAATAGCGAGCACTACAAGAGGACATAGTTCGATTGGGTCCCCAAACATCGCAGTGTATCAAAGAAAAAATCTCAGATACTTTATTAGTACTTTCATGAAAAACATGTCGTGTTTGTTTAGCACGAAAACAAATTTCACAAGAAGAAGTATGTTCTGAATCAAAAGACAACTTATCCAAAAGTGGTAAAGAAGACAAAACTCTAAAAGACGGATGTCCAAGCCGTCGGTGCCATAACTCTGAAGTAGATAAATTCTTAGCCTCAATATGATGTACTCGTGCAGCCTTGACTCCGGTAAAGTAATAAACCCCCTATCATTCTTCACCCGTTCTAATCAGGATCTTCATAAAACGGTCCTGCAAGACACAAAAAGTATCAGTAAAAATAGCTATGCAACCCGTTTGTTTAAGTAGTTGAGAAACAGAGATCAAGGTGTAGTTGAAATCTGGGATGTATAACACATCGGATAAGTAGTATTCTCGCCTAAGAGTAAGTTTGCCCTTTTTCACGGCTCGTGAAAATTGGCCATCTTGGAAGGTCAGCGAAGATGGTAGTATGTCTTGAACATCGCATAAAAGAGATAAGTTTCCCGTCATATGATGGGATACACCTGTATTAATAATCACATCAGTTATTATTGGTGTACCATAAAGTTTTTCAGTCGAAACTGTAGATCGTGATGTCTGAAGGAGCTAAAGTAATTGGGCGATTTGTTCATTGTTCAGGTTTAAAGGCGGTGCGGCAGCAACATTATTAGAGACCGTCCGTGTGGGATTCCCGCATCCACGACCACGACCATTGGTGCTTGAAGAGCGTCCTCCACGTCCTTGTTGACTAGACCCGTAAGTGGCTCCTCTCAAACATGCATTGTTGCGTTATTGCTCATACCAGTAGTCTGGATATCCATGTAGAGCAAAGCATTCAGAGATATCGTGTCCTTTCCGAGAAAAATGTGTGCAATATCGGTTAGGATCACAACTCTTTGCGGAAACAGCAACAACTTGAGGATCATGTTTAATGATTTCAGATTGAACCGAAAACCCAATAGCCTCTGTTTTGAGTTCCTTGGATCGGTTTGTATTATTATGTTGCTCTTCTCGTATTACACGAGAATAAACATTATTAATATCAGGCAACGGGTCCTCATTAATGATTTGAGAACAGATGTTTCGGAAACGAGATTTATCAAGTCCAAAAAGATACTTATGAACCCGAATATCGTCGCGTTCTTTCTCAATATAGGTTGCGGCTTCGCAAGTACAAACACGTGGAGTTTGAAGATTGTCTAACTCTTCCCACAGTTTGGTAAGTCTACCATAGTATTCGACAGCAGATTGTCCATTATGTTGGCAGCTACTGATCTCGTCTCGTAGCTGATGAATACGAACACCGTTTCTTACAGAGAAACGTCATTGTAGATTTCCCAGAGTTTATTTGCTTTCGCCACAAAGGTAACGGTTGAGCGTATCTTGGGATCAATGGATGTACGAATCCATCCGATGACCATGGCGTTTGTCGCCATCCATCGAGACAAATCCGGTTCTGTAGTGGGCTTAGGAATCGCACCCGTAACAAAACCAAACTTTTGTTTGACGTGTAGAGAGTTTGACAATTCCTTTGCCCATTCCGTGTAATTGCCGCCACAGAGAAGAACATGGGCGATAAGGGATCCAGGGTTTTCAGAAGGATGAAGAAGGTAAAGTGAGGATGTGGTGTGAGGTTCGACGAAGGTAGAGGTAGATGTAGGTGTAGCTTCGATGGACATGGTAGTATTGGTTTATGGATGAAGAACAAGATGTATAGGATAGTAAGGTTTAGGTGTAGTAGGATTTCAAGTTAAAAGAAATAGAATACCTTCTTCGACAAGGAAGGTCGATGAAGAAGATGAATGAATAGTAGAATGAAAAAATCGTAGAGATTAGATCAGATCGTTGCTCTGATATAATGAAACAAAGTAAATTGTATGTGTTCCATTACCATAAGAATGTAAAGGTATTTATACAAGAGTAAATCCTAATTTGATAAGTATGAGAATATACACATCATTATCTCCAATATATGTAGTCATTATCTTAATATCCTTTTTAATCATTTTGCAGATCGCCTCTACGATCTATTCCTGAAATGTATAAATTTCAATAGAAGAAAAAAAAATTTAGGCTGTTCATTAACAGTGATTCAGTATGTAACTGTCTCTTTTTTTCTTTACAATATTATGCATGCGTTTGTCTTCTGTTCAATATATCAATTGAAAATGTTCCTTCTTCTCCAACAAGGATAAGATGTGATGGTAAAAAGATGGAAATGCTTCATACATTCAAGGCATACATGAAAGAAGATGTGTATTTCTACATTGGAAAACATGTGGTTTCTTTATCTGTAACACACTTGAGATGTCAAAGACAGTGCATTCGAATATTACAATATGGTCAAACGTACTTACATTTTGTAAGATGATTTTCTCTACTTCTTTTAATGGTTTGCTATGTAGTTTCTATTAATATCTTCCAGTTCATATTTTTAAGATTCATTTGCTTGACATACCGTAACACAAGATTTTCAAGAGCTTATCTAAATTTTAAATATTATATCGCTATATTTTAAGTCAAAGATATCGTATACTTTCTCATATACATGTTTTGTGTTTCATATTTTGGAGTTTATATAAATATTTGAAAAATATAAATGTATAAAAGTGGATAGAAAGTATCGTTCAACGGAATTATACACTAAATAACTTACGAGAGACACTTGTATACTCAAAATAAAAAAAATTACATTCATAAGAATAATTTGCGCACAAAGCGGAGAAAATTTCTAGTCTCAAGTTCATATTTTTAAACTATTTCCTTTTAAGTGGCTTATATCACTCCGGTCATAGCATTTACTTAAAAGGGGGAATTGCTAAAACTAGACCCCAAAAAGGATTTGAATGCAAAACTAGACTCAATTTGAATCAAATGCAAAAGTAGACTCCAAGAGTAAGGAAATTACGCTTGACACCCTTCTTTGCAAACAAAAAAATGAAATCGACAATTACCGTTTTGACCTCAGCGCGACAGGAGACTTTTTCACAAAGTCTCGTACTAGACTTCATCGTGAAGTCTCCCATTTAGGGTATAGAGACTTTACGACGAAGTCTCTAACCGTAACTAAATCTAAATATAAATTTTAAAAAAAAAATTGTGTTCGAGACTTTTTATAGATAAATTATTTTCTATCAAAACCGAACTTTTAAAAATATAATTTCATAAATTTTCATAAAACTAAACCATTTAAGCTAAATCATATTTGGATGTGTCTACGGTTGAGATAATGAGTTGGAATGCATGTATATATCTATAGGGTTACACTTATGATTCATATGTTTTTGCTATAAAATGTCGAATATGCATCTAGCTATTACATTTTGAATTTATTACACTAATATGATGTAAAATATAAGTATATATTAGGGATTGTTAACATAAAAATGGATAATTTATCCGAAATTTAGGGTTTAGGGTGTAGAGACTTCGTTGTAAAGTCTCGTGAGAGACTCCGTTTTTAAATATGTTTAAAATAATATATTTACAGTTACCAAGGAAGTCCCAAAATTGCGGCGGTGACTTTTAACCTAGTTTTACCCCCACATATAATGTAAAATGTCTTCAATTTTCTCACAAATCCATCTCTCTCCAAAACGGCAAGAACTCTCTCGCCTTCTTCTGTTTCATCTTCATCCTCTTGCTTCTACTTCGTCTTTTTCTTCTCTTAATCTTTGACAATACCGATAAGTTACACACAGAGTTCATCATCAAAAGCTCCTTTCACTACAAGAAACTGGAGGAATTGCGAGGAAGGTTTCACTCGCAATTCACTCGCAAATCGTGATT